>CM022665.1:42761151-42781151 GCA_012295275.1 Chrysomallon squamiferum
ATTATGATATTACATGATATATTACTGCTACTACTGTTTAAATGATACTACCTATATCTTTGCCTTTATAAAAACATTACACAACTAACTTATAAAAGATACTACTTATATAATTGTCTTTTAAATGATACTACTTATATAATTGTCTTTTAAATGATTCTACATATATTACTTGTATTACCACCTTATAAATGATATTATCTACATTGTTTGCTTTATAAAACATTACTTCATAAAAGATACTATTTATATTAATGCTTTTTTCTATATCACTACAACTTATAAAAAAATATTAGTTCTTTTGAAATAGTTACATATAAAATATTACAATTCTTGTCTTTGGATTTTATAGAAGATATTATAAATCATCTTATTTAATAAAACATTACTTCATAAAAGATACTACTTATATTAATGCTTTTTTCTATATCACTACATTTGAAAAATATTAGTTCTTAATAGTTACATCAGTGGATTTATAGAAGATATGATCATCTTATAACACCTATTAGAACCATTACAAATTACTGTTATCTTTATCACACCTGTGACTGCCTCTATAACAACATACATCACTGGCAAATCTTGCTGATATCACTGTTTTGTACATGCTGGAAAATTACAGGCACAAACAAAGCCAAAGGAAGAGGAATGCCGAGATGAGAAAAGCAGAATGTCAGGTAGCAAGGAGGTCTTTTAGATGCAACTCGTTATGTTATATACTTAAATATTTGTCTATGAAGTGGTACACTGAACACACAAGATACCTGTGGCAAACCGAATGTGTAGGTAAACATAGCAGAATGTATCTGGATAGACAAGAAAGATTCAAGTAAGTGTGTCTGGTGTAACTGGATAGTATGAAGAGTTTTGTTTTCACTTTCTGCTTGACTTGTTGACAAAACAAACAGTGTTAATGAACTACCAAGCTCAGCTGACAGATGGGATATGATATATTTGTGCCTGTAGGCGGTCAAGTGTGAAATGTTGGATTGGGAAAATTTTGTCAGCAGTACCAGTTAGACATGATGTATTTGTTTGTCTGGGCAGAATCAAGTGTGAGAGGTTAGAATGGGAAAAAATGATTTATCAATTTATTGGATGTGATGTATTTGAATATGTGGCCACTTAAGTGCAAAATGTTGGAATGAGAAAACAGGTTCATTAATACCAGTCAGACATGATGTATTTTTCTCTTTTTTTATGTCTGGGCACTTAAGATGTCAATGGCTGGATTGGGAAAACAGGTTTACTAACTCCAGCTTATGAAAATGATGTGATTTTTTGCATTTGAGTTCAAAAGGTTGGAGCTGGAAAAAGTATTATGAACAACAAAATGGACAATTTTATAATATGTTTTAAATAAAATGATGAAGAAAAAAATGGTATAAATGAGAAACACTATTAAAAATAAAAACAATAATTTTAACAATAAAAATACAAGCAAAAAAAAAAGAAGCATAAATTTACATTCCTTCATTATAAATAAAAAAAAGAAACCAACAAAAGTTTAACTAATATAACATTATTTTTTCAACATAAAAAAAACAACAAAACAAACCCCACCAGACAAACACAGAACCTGAAACACTATTATTTTTTCAATCTAGACAATGCTGGGGAAGCAGGATGAACCTGGAAGCTGTAGTTTGGTACGAAATCCTCTCAGGATTTGTCAACAGACCTGATTCCTCCTCTGAGTTGGTTTTACTCATGGATTCCACTAACGAGGCTGTCTTTTTTCATCCTGATCATGATTTACAATATAATGACATCCATTAAACAGTTCCACACACACCTAATGACTGTCTGTTACTGACACAAATACTGTTCATTTGTATCTGTTTCTGTGGGGGTAATGGTTAAGTCACTGACTTTTAGACTGGTAGATCCTGGGATCAGATCTCAGTACCAACTCTTTACACAGTCTGTTAAACAAAATTCCATACAAGTGTAATGGCTGTCTGACACTAATGCTGGTCATTTATATTATTTTATGTGTCTGCATGGTTAAGTCACTTGTATTATAACTACTAGATGCTGGGATGAAGTCCCAGTACAAGCTTCTAACAACAGCCAAATGGTTGCATTCTTTAACTAACAATTAATACATTAAAACTGAAACTTTCTGCATTACAGTGACCTCTACCATTATTACTAAATGTTATTACTGACACTGCAGTCACTACTACTACTACTATCACCATCATAACACTACAACATCTTTCATAACAAAACTCAAAATACCATCTTTTTACACATATTTTAAAAATAAATACTAAACAAAAGATAAATTTAAAATAATATCAACCAGCCTGAGGTAATACACCCAGTTATATAAACCACAATCCACTCATGGCCACTTTCACAACCACATTTCTGAATAAACCTTTCAAACTGTTTAATAAACGGGCCAATGTGAATAATTCCCGAAACCTCCCATGATGTTTAATTTATACAGCAATAGCAGTCTAAATGATTTCACTGTCAAGGGTCACTTCTCATTTATTGAAGAACTGTTGCTGCAAATTCTTTATTAACTTGCCTGGAATTAACTCTCCGAGTATAAAACAGGCTAAGCGTACCTGGCAAATAAATATGACAAAACGTCACTGAAGACTCTTGCATTAACAAAATGAACTTGCTGGCTTGCAAGGGATCAGTACTGTCATCAATTAATTTCTGGGTAAAAACAACAGAAAGGGAGGAGTTGATAGGAGTGAAAGGGTGGGATGTGGGAGGAGCAGAAAGGGGGACCAGTAATGAAGAATAAAAATGATTAAATTATGATGAGAAGATAAGAGGATGAGGATAAGGTAAAGAAAAGGGGGGTGTAAAAGGGGTGAATAAGCAAGAATTGTAAAAAAAAGATGAATAAATAATGATGAGAAGAAAGACTAGGGGTGAAGGTGAAAGAAGGAAAGGGAAGAGTAAAGTGGAAGAATATGGAGGTTAAAGGGGAAGAATGCAGGAAGAGAAAAAAGATGAAGAATAAGCAAGAATAAAAAAAGATGAGTGAATAATGATGAGATGAAAGACAAGGGTGAGGTAAGGTAAAGAAATTGAAATGTAAAGATGAGGGATGTAGAAGAAGTAAAGGGTAAGAACTGGGAAGAATAAAAAAGGTGAGTGAATTATTATGTGAGGAAAAACTGTGAGTGAGGGGAAGTAAGGAATGGGACAGAAGAGGAGTAAAGGGGAGCAACAGGGAGGAATAAAGGGATGGGAATAGAAGACAAGTAAAGAAGTGGAACAGGAGGAAGAGCAGAGTGGAAAAGTAAAGTGGAAGAATAAAGATGAGAATAAAGATGTGATAAGAATAAGGTAAAATAGAGGAAAGAAAATAATCATGTGTGTGTGTGTGTGTGTGTGTGTGTGTGTGTGTGTGTGTGTGTGTGTCAGTGTGTTATAAATTTTAGTTTTTTTTTTTTTTTTTTTTAAATGAATGCCAAGTTTTCCAAGGTAAGATTACACAGTAATCTGGTTGATTAATTCCAAGCAGACCTTGAAATAAAATTTAAAAATAATAATAATAAATAAATAAATAACTGAAATAAAAAAAAAAAAAAAGACTCATTTATAAATGACAATGGAACCAAAAAAAAAAAAAAAAAATTAAATTAAATTAATAATAAATGAATAATACATAACAATTTTTTTTTTTTAATTTAAAAGAACCAAAAGATTAATTTGCTGCATATTTAATCTTATTTAAAAAAAAATAATAAAAAAATAATTTTTATTCTGTTTTAATTTTCCAGATAACAAATCAACATAAACAATTAAAACATAAACACAATACCTGCCATGCACTAAATTCAGTAATAAATGTGAGGGCATTCTCTATCAAATAAAAAAACCTCCAGTGGTCTTTCGTGAAAATAAATATTATTTTTGAATTAGCTGGAGGTTAAATGAACTACAAATATTATTTCTTGTATCACATTCTGGTCACAACTTCATTAGTAAAGAAAACAAGTTTGATAACAAAATTGTTACTGAATAAATTAAAATATAAAACGAATATGTGAATTGGAATGATTTATGCATCAGATAAAAAACAAACCAAAACAAAAAATTCTGTTTTAGATTTAAAAATTTAAGAAAACATTTTATTTTGTTAAAAATTTTCAGCACTGTTGTTTGTTTATTTATTTTAATTTTGTTGTTGATATTGCAGCTGTATTGTTTTCTGTTAAAAAAGAAACTTCAAAAACTCATTTATAATATATCAATATATATCTGTGTGTATGCAAACGTGATTTCCTCCAAGCAAATTTCACAGATGACTGCCCACAGATACACCATATTGATACCTTTAGGAAAAACAAATAATAAGTAAATAATAATAATAAATAATAAAGGTATCACTTTAACAACAAAGTGAAAACAATCTCTACTTTTTTTTTTTTTTTTTTTTTTTCTGAATGATGGCAGATATGAGCTTTTTCAGAGACCACAAATATGATGAGAAAATCTCATGTTTGAAGGATTTGTAGGAAACTGACACGTGGAACTGTTGTAGCTGAAAGGAACAGAACAGGAATCATTCAGTGTGTCCAGATGTTAGCACAATTACTCTTACCTTTGCTGCTAGCTTGACCCACTTAGTCGCAGGTAAAAAAAAAAAGTCCTGTGTGGAATTTCTACAACAGGTAAAGTGCTTACATCGTACAACATATTGAGAATAGTTTGTTGTGCTGGTAAAATACAAGTAAAATAAACCTGATATTCTTACTGATGGTTAAAAGAATGTTTTTTGCCAAGAAATGAATGCAAAAGAGTTAAGTTTTAGTTATTTAGTTATTTTTTTGTTCTTGGTTTCTTTCTTTTTTTCTTTTCTTTTCTTATACTTTTCTTTTTTTTTTTTTTTTTTTTTCAAGTTACAAATATAGATATTTTTAAAACAAAAATTTATGTATTTGTGCATAAAATTAAAATACAGATGTTAACAGACACAGACACAGAAACAAAAATTATTACAAATATTTAATTTTTATCAAAACATTTTTTATCCTTCTTTCAGACAAATAAAAATTAATTTCTATGATATAAAAAAGAAAGAATGAAAGAAAGAAAGAAAAAATATATGTATATATAGACATTTTATTTTTTAATTCCTCTTCTGATGAGGAAAAATCATTATTTTTCTATCCTATATAAATAATTCTGTTATTGTTCTACATTATTTTACAATATTTCCACATCTCATTTATTATTACATTCATAAATATATAAAATGGAGACATTATATGTATTTTTCACTGTTGTCACACATTAGTTCATCACCTTTCTGTTAAGCTTCGTTCACAATAATCTGTGTTAATGACCATAGATAATGGAAATTTGTCAACTGGAAAAAAACAAAAACACTATTTTTTTAAATTATTTAGCCAGGGAAAACTACAATGATTATTCTACAATGGACTGTCACATCATAGCCATTAACCTTTACTCATAATCATCACAAATGTAATTCATACATAATAAGTGTTATTATTATTACTATTACTGTTGTTATCGTTGCTGCTATCAGCATTATCATCATTTTGGTGTATCATTATAACAGAGTGCGTGTACATTTCTGAGTTTGTATATGTGTCAACGGATGTCTGTTTGTTTATACATGCATGTATGTATTTGTTTTTCTTTCTGTCTGTGTGTCTGGGCACATGCATGCATGTGTGATTATTATCATTACATCTACCAGCATGACTGTTTGTATTTGTATTTCCATGGGCATGTGTTTGTGTCTGTGCAGTGCATTCTACATGTTTCTATGAATATATATATATATATATTTACACACACACAAACATACACACACACATATAAACATTCACACACACACAGGGGTTACAGAGCACACATAATATACATATACATACACACACACACACAAACATTCACACACACACACACACACACACACACACACACACACACACACACAGACATTTGCATTTGTTTGTATATATTTTGAATTTCTGTCTATCTGCACCTTTGCATGTTTGAAATGCTTGCTTCCAACACACACACAACAAGCAGGTAACAAGCAATTACCACTGCTGATACGTTATTCATGAAACGCTGATCAGCAAGAAACGACTGGCAATGTTGAGAAAAAAAACGTGAGATGTGTTCATTTACAAGTGACTGTGTGTAAGAAATCACTCAGCGTGTTGACTTTTTCTTTGTGTGCTGTCTCATCACCACACCACTCAATCCTTCCGGCTTCCAGAGAGAGAGTCAGCTCTGTGCCAGTAACAGTTGAGAGAAAAGTGGATAAGAAAGGAAATTGTCTGATTAAGCTGTTGTTAAGTGGAATGACAAAAACTAGATCAGCAAAAATCTTCAGTTTACTCCTAGAACAAGCAAAAGATAAGCACAGTGCTTGCTTTGTTGTGGAACTGCAGTGTATCAGTAATATCTGTAATATCTGAAACTTTGACCAATAAAATTTATCTGTTTACTTCACAGGTGATCCTCAACAGGACAAGAAACATGCATATAAATATGCATATAAAATGTGTTTGCATTGTTGAGTATTCGTAACAATGATATTTAGTGCACTGACTAAACAACTTTGACCAAAATGATATATAAAGTTTCTTTGTTGTTTCAGGCTTCTTATGGACTGTAACCTGTCATACACTGAAAAAAAGCATGGTTCTAATGGTGCTAACAACTTCAGAAATCCAGTGGTTTAAAACTACAACAACAATAATAACAATAAAAATACGAAATAATGATAATAAAAAAAAGAGAAAGAACAATAGAGTTTACAGATCATTTAATTTATCATTCATTTTATTGCCAGCCAGTATTGTCAGCATCAGCCTTACATAATACAAATAAAAGATTTGTCTGTCTGCATTCTGCTGATTTTATTGACTAATAAAATATCTATAAAAAACAACATTGTGTATGCTTAAAGCAAGAGGCATGAAAATGAATAATGTTAAATTTTAAGTTTTTGTAATTTGTTCTGAATCAGATGGGGTCTTTGTGATAATAACAGTATTACTCAGATCACTAAAATCCTTTCCTTTAACTCTGCACTCTTCAGAGTTCTTACAGATTCTTGTAATTAGAAAATAAATAAATAAATAAATAAATAATACATTTTTTTTAAAAATAATTATAATAGTAAGAGGAAGTAGACATCATTACTACACTGGCAAATCCAACATAATGAAGATATAAAAAAAAAAAAAAAAATTAAAAATAACCTGAGCAAGATTTAAACAGAAGATTTTTCAATCAATTTTATTACTGAAGCTTCCTTCAATGTCCTCTTTCAGAAAGTAGAAAAAAAACAGAAGAAAAAAAAAAGAATATGCCATAAGCAACAAATTCTCAATAGGGATAAAGAAAACTGGAACCAAATTAAAGACTGGTTTCATCTGTGTTCTCTATTAAAGATCTTTCTTCTGGTCAGTGGTCAAGTCTGTCTGGTCTTCAACTGCCCAAGGGCTATCATTCTGAAGAGACGGACACAAGAGAAAAACCTGTGATTTGTGACACACTCAAGTATCTGTAGATGCTTTGAAATTCTTTTTTCTTCCCTGTGTAATGTATAATTAGCTATTTCAAGTAGACATCTGATAATCAATAGATGACTGATTTTGTTTAATGTGCACAATCTAACAGATACACATTACTGTCAGAAAACCAGAACAGTTTTTTTTTTTTAAATTTCTTACAACAGTAATTTATTTTATTTATAATTTGTATCTGATGTATATTAACTCATACTTCTCCTTCTTTCTCTTTTGAATTGTTTTATGTTGTTGTTTTTTTTATGATCTAAGAAGAAAGGAAACAATACTTATTTCATTTCCTTTCTTGCTGCCAGGAAAAGATTTAACTCTGAATTTTAATTACAATTCTGTGAGAAAAAAAAAATTGAAAACATTTTTAATTAATTTCTAATTACAAATGATGTTTTTGCCATTTACCAACTTGTAACATTTTTATTTATATTTGAGCTTCCAGGATGATTTTAACAATTCAGCAAAACATAAAAATCTTTTTCATTTTTTCTTTTTGTTATTTCAAGATAAAGCAATATTACAGTTCTTAATCTATTTTTAATTAGCAACGTGAGACCAAGTTGTGAAAATCAAATATAGAAATGTGTATGGAATTGGCTTGAATCCAGAGACTAGATGATACAACAATGCCAAATGTTCAACTAAATGGCTTTTATCAGACATCAGAGCTGTCAAAGAATAGGGGTAATAACAGCAGACATCTCTACCACATGTTCAAATCTGTGTAACTGTAAAACACAAGTTACTAACAAAAAGCATTCAGAAGTACTAGCACTGGTTTTTAAAATTCTCTTCAGTCATTGATGGTTTTAACAGGATCAGCCTGTTGAAGGTTTTAAAAGCAGATAACATTAGATAACGTTACTAAGATTGTTTCTGGTTCTTTTTATCCTTGTCTTTTTTTAAAACAACTTTACTAACAAAGACTGTTACTCCACAGTGCATCTTAGTGTAATGTTCCTGGTTTTTTTAACCCATACTCTTTTAAAACCAGTTTACTAACAGATAACATTACTAAGATTGTTACTCTATGGTACATCTTGATGTAGTGTTCCTGGTTGTTTTAACCCTCGACTCTTTTAAAACCAGTTTACTAACAGATAACATTACTAAGATTGTTACTCTATGGTACATCTTGATGTAGTGTTCCTGGTTTTGTTAACTACTAACTCTTTTAAAACAAATTTACTAACAGATAACATTACTAAGATTGTTACTCCATGGTACATCTTGATGTAATGTTCCTGGTTGTTTTAACTGTCGACTCTTTTAAAACCAGTTTACTAACAGATAACATTACTAAGATTGTTTCTCTATGGTACATCTTGATGTAGTGTTCCTGGTTTTGTTAACTACTAACTCTTTTAAAACCAGTTTACTAACAGATAACATTACTAAGATTGTTACTCTATGGTACATCTTGATGTAGTGTTCCTGGTTGTTTTAACCCCTCAACTCTTTTAAATCAATTTTACTAACAGATACTGGTAACAATAAATTACAGATATGATTAATATGCACATTCATGCCCATGCTAGCTCTTTCTTCAAGATCTGTTTCAATTCTTGATATTCTGAGATCAAGACCCAACCAACAATTAACATCAAATATCAGTTTACTAATATTGTTACAATAAAAATCTTGTTCCTGCTCATTTTAACCAAGAATATACTGACATACTTAAAACAGTTTTACTACCATTTAACATTATCAGGACAATGTGAATACACAAGGTGAATGAATTTTGATTTGGGAATCCTGCTTCTGGTTTTTTATCTTATCAGAAACAACCAGATGACACCTTTACATAAGTACAACAGGACAAATTGGATGCAGGAGTCATGCTTCTTTCAGTTGTTGAGAGCTGATCAGAAACAACCAGATGACACTTTTATATAAGTTCAACAGGACAATCCTCTGTGATTTGGAGGCAGCAACCATGCTTCTTTCAACAGTTGATAGCTCATCAAAAAAAGCATCCAGATGATACATTTATTAAGGCAAGTATTGGGTTGGAACAACATTTCATAGGATTTCTCAGTTGGCAGCATTTGAGCACATGATTTCATTTTACATGTGATTGAAACATATATATATAAACATATTTTGAAAGGGGAACAAAACTGCACACTTGGTTAATAAACCTTTGAAAAAATATCTAAATACTGTCTTTCAATCTGACTTTACATAAAAACCCACTATGAACTTCTGTTCCAATCCAGATCAAAGAGATAACATGACTAAGAGGTGTATGAAGATGCATGGTGTATTCACACACTAAACAGATTTGGAACGTGTTCAAGCTAGGTGCTGTGTGCGTTCAGATAGGTGATTCCTGCTTGTTGTTAATTACAGTGAATGTGCAGTCGTCAAGCAGTAAGACAGTATATTCATTCTGAACAGTCATCATCTGATGAATTACACAGGGATAAAAGGAATGTCTTGTTTCACTTCATAATTGCAATGGCAAATAAATAATAAAATAAAATATACATAAAAAAAATATTAAAAAATAAAAATAATAATAATAATAATAATAATAATAATAATAATAATAATAATAATAATAATAATAATAATAATAATAAAATAATTAATAATAATAATATAAAATAAATAAATAAATAAATAAATAAATAAATAAATTGGCACAATCATTTAAACTGTTTTTAGAAACCTTGCAATGATTAACACTCATCATCAATAAATAAATCAAGCTATCAGTGTCATGTTTAAAAACTGCCACTACTGTTACAAAGCAAAGAATCTTTTATCTGCTTCTTTTCCTCTAACATTCAAATAACTGTTATTTTTATTTATGTCATGAGTACGATGTCTACCACATTGTTAACAAAAACTTATTTTTTCGTCTTCCAATTCTTCTTCTTCCTATCTTTAATTATAACAGAAGATACATATATTTTTTTCCCCCAGTTGTTGTTCTGTCTATCGTTATTTGTAAGAGGAGATATAAATAAGCTGGCTGATGAGTCTCAGAAAGGTGTTGGCAGGAATAATTTAAAATGTGACCAACAGAGATAGTGAACAGCAGGTGTTCAGGTGTACACAGGTAATGATAGTCACAACATTTGTGTAACTGGAAAATTCAAAATAATTTCTGTTATACAGATATAATGGTGAGAAGGTGTGTGAATGTGTGTGTGTGTGTGTGTGTGTGTGTTTAGATGTTTATATGTGTGTGTGTGGATGAGCAAATGTGTCTATGGGTATATGAATGTGTGCATATATGTGTATGCCTGTGTATGTATTTATAAGTGTTATATTTGTGTGTGTGTGTTAAAGTCTGTATGTGTGTGTATATGAGTTCTGCATACCTGAGTTTTGCATAATAATTTGTTTCTGTTTGTAAATTTATATTTGTATATAATACATATATAATATCAAAGTTACATTTCTGAATGCCGGTCTGAATACACAGGCATGCTTTTATATATATATATATATATCTAAACCACACACACTATCATCCCTTAACTTATATCTATGAGTCTATGCACATGTGTTTATCTTTATGTGCTCACAGCATTCTGTTTTGTTCAATAATGACAAGAATGGCGTATTTTCAGGAATCTAATCAGGACAATGCCCTCACTCTGGTAATGTGTGTGAGGTGTAAGTAAGCTAGAACAAAGCTGAATGATACATGAAGCCTGCCAGTGTTATCAGTGTAGTAATGTATAAAATTACACACCTGCTTCACGTCTAGTATCAGTGCCCACTAGATCACAAAACAACTAGGTGTGTGACAACTCATTCTTTTAAGACTTTTTACACCAATACTTTTTTTTTAAACATTTTTTTCACAGTAAACTACCAATTTGTCTGTGAATGCTTCTGCGTGTGTGTATCTCAGTGTGTGTATATGTATATATATGTATACATATTACAATATATATGTATACATATTACAATAAAATACCTTTCTTTTCATAATTCATATTTGGTAACTTAATGATACTTGATAAAGCAGCAATACATTGATCAATTATTCATCCACGACAATGCAAAATTTATTTTGTTTTTTGTTATTACAAATATTTAATAGTTAAAAGCTATCTTATGCACTGTTACTCACTTTTTAATTCCCACTGTTTACTGAACATTTTTTTGGGGGGTGGGGGTCATTTTCTATGTCAGTATTATTTACTTTGTTTTTGTTGTGTAAAAGATAAACATTTATTATTTATTTAATGGCATATTAATTTAATATTTAGTAACAAAACAAGTTACTGAAAAAAAATCCCCGAACGAAACAAAAAAATCCACCAACTAATGAAACTGAAAAACAATTTGATCAGAATACAAGGACAAAATAAGAAATAAATGCTGTCATTTTATTTATTTTTCATCTAGATAAAATAAATATGACAGCTGAAAAAAGAAACTATTTATTTAAGTAAATGAATAATGTCTATTACACAGTTTTATCTGAGTTGCATCTGTTGAGTTGATAGAGGTATGCCACAGGAAATTATCTGCATACTAATTCAACATTTTAATAATATATTTACATATATAAACTTTTTATATTTTGTATTTATTTATTTTTTCCCACATAAATATTATAAGTAAATATACTGTAATTTAATGTATTAAGATCATTTGGCGTTAAAATAAACAGAAATGATGCAGATAATTATTTTAATACACATTGGACTCAGTCTTCTTGAGCAAATTGAAAAACATAATGAAGGCACGTAACTCTTAATAGTCTTTAATCTTTGTCACACTCAGTTAGAGTTATCTCCTGTGAAATGTGTTACATATTGATATTCCAAACATTCCAGAATATTCATAGCCGTGATGTATTGATTCTTTTTACCACAAAACAATTAGCTGCCATGAATAAAAAATCAATTGTATGTAGAAATACACAGGTAATAAAAAAAAAAAAAAAACAGATCAGATGGTTCAATAGAAAGCTAGCTAATTAAATTGACAAAAACAATGTTGACCTGTTTTAAAGATTCGTCCTTGTATGCCACACAAAACACTTGAAAATACACTGACATCATCATGCCTGTAAATAATGTTCATGACACTGTTAAAACCACACACACACACACAATCATATTTATCCCATGACTATTTCATCAAAGATCATATATATATATATATATATATATATATACTTCCCTTTCTGAGAAAAGGTGTTTATAAAAAGATAAAAGTTTGTGAATTGTTTTTGTCAGCAATTTCACCTCTCACACTGACTTTATATTCAAAGTGTATGTTTGGTAACAGTTACTGTTAAGGTGTTGTACAAAGGAGAAAGCTAAACCAATTACTCATGTAAACTCGGTAGAGTGATGTTGGTATATAGGTAACTACGACCTAGTTCCATGTTTAACTGGCAAAGTGCAACCTTTTAACTGATAAACAAATGATAATAATGGCTGACCATGGTGGTTTTGTTCTGCTGTTGTTGAGATTTACAAAATTAACCACTGATTCGTGTATCTCTTCATTTTAAATAAATTCTATCTGACCAAAGTGTATACATGCTTATTATATATCTGTATATGATAGTCATGTTTACGAGTATCTACATACAAATATATAAACACACACACAAACACATACATACATACATATGCACGCACATACACATACACAACTACAAATATATAAATCTGTACATGAAAGTAAAGAGTTCATGTACTGTATTGTATAACATTATATTATATTATATCATTATATTATATTATATTATATACATCACTTGATATTTATTATATAGTATACAGAAATATATGTATGTCACCTACATATCCTGGCATTTTATAACAATTCTGCTCATATTCTCAAATGTTTAAAATATTTTTCAAGTTTATGATCATTTTCAGAAAATAATTAAAAATAATTTCACATGCACTTCATGAACATGTTTTTCTATCTTAGGACAGAAAATCTTTATCTTATTTTACTTTATATTTTGTTTTATATATTATTATTATTATCATTATTGTTACTATTATTACTATTATTATTAGTAGTAGTATTAGTATTATTTTATTTTTCAATTATTCAATTATTTTATATTTGCCTTTTATTTTGTTTTGTTTTGTTTTATAATTTTTTTATTTACTATCCCAGTTTAGTCTACATTACTTCATTTTATTTTTAAAAAATTTCTTTCAGGAGAAACTGGAAAAACAACACTAGACATCTCTGCATGTCATTTTCACCTGTTTATCAAACAGGATACAAAGGTTTGTCACATGTCAACAAGATACAAATACCACCAGCCCCATCATTATCACTAACAGCATCTCAGCCTTTCCTTCTTTTCTGTATCCCAGTTACCTTTTGAAAAACACACTAGGATATCCTCTAAGTTCTCAATAAAAGAAAATAATCATAAAATAGGAAACAAGAAATCTTTTATGTAACAACTAGGATATCATGTAGGTTCTGAATAAAAAAAAAAAAAAAAAAAAAAAAATGTTAACACGAAATTGTTTATTTATAGAACATGATCAATGTATATTCTTGATACAGGCTAAAACTTTAATTAACAGTTTAGTGTAATAAAAGAAAATATTAACAAAAATGGGATCTTTTATGTATCTACTAGGATATCCTGTTAGATCTGAATCACAATAACTAATAATAGAAATGGGGAATGTGAAAGTGTTTATTTGTAAAACATGATTAACGTAGGATTCATTGTTCTCAATACACAAATCTGAATTAGAGGCCCAGTCAACTAGCACAAGATAAATGATGTTAGAAATATAATTTTAAAATATAAATAATTTGTTCTTATAACTCCACATTTACATGTCATCATCCTCTGTTTGTTAAAATAATATGTGTTTACTTATTAAATATGCTTGTTAAAGTGCTTTTTAAAAATAACTGTTTTAACTCTGAACTCTAACACCAGGACATATGTTCATTATTATCTAGAATAAAACTTTCAGATATGAATTACTTTACCTAGATAATTTATAGACAAGATACAGGACTAAATTTACTTTATTATTATTACTATTATTATTATTATCATTATTATTTTTATTATTTTTATTAATTATTATTATTATCATTATCATTATCATTATTATTATTATCATTATTATTTAGTATTACACATATTTGTAAGCTGTTGCTCGATAAATTTGTATTTATAGTTTTAGCAGCTATGGGATGACCTGTATTCTAATACATGTTTACCTATGACATTAAATCTTTCTCGTAACAATTGTTTTGTCTTTTTTATCTCCTGTGAATCTAACACACAATGGAAAGAACAGATGTTTGTTTGAAAACAAGCAGGTCTGTTTTTACCACTCCAAATCTTATGATTACAACATCTGGGAATCATCAGGACACAGAATACAGCAGGCAAACAGGACACTGTCAACACTGTATGAATATTCTTTTGTAAAGATAAAACAGACTGATGTACACACATACCCCACAAACACACACACACACACACACACACACACACACACACACACACACACACAACACACACACCCCACAAAGATACACACAAATACAACACACACACCATATGTTCAACACACACAAACAAATAAAAAAGAAAAAATATGCAAAGATACACAAAAAATACAATACACATCCATATGTTCAAACCTAAAAACAAATAAAAAAGACAAAATAGACTTACACACAGATACACAAAACACCTCTATTTTTACAAATACAGAAATACTAACAGATAAAAATACAACAATAAATACACACACACCTACTTATACCTTCCACACACAAACACAGAAAAAGACTGTGAAACAAATATACAACCTATGTCCATGATTCATATAAAAATTAAAGAATGATTATTTATAATAAATTTAGTAGCGATTCAAGCTAATGTTTTGAAATTTAATGAAGGAATAATTATCATATTTAGTTGAGTTGTTCTTCCATTTTTAGCTTCTATGTCAAATTGTGTATCATCTGATGGCAGACTGACTAAAAGCTGAATTCAATATTTAAAATGTCTAAATATGCAATTTCATGCCAGAAATAGAACCAGGGAACATTCTGTTACCGCCATCTTGTGTCTTGAGCCAAAACTGAAAATTGCATCATCTCCTGACTAATATTTACATTTTCTGAATAACTAAAAAAAAAACTCATGTTTTGTGTACCTGTTGTGAAGAAAGGTCTGTATGTACAAAGTGTATGTAAACAGATGATTGTCTTGTGTATCAAGCTGAAACCAAACCTGGACAGGTGAAACCAGATTTCTTTTAATGTTTGTCAAATAATAAATATTTTTTAATGAGGGGGGGAAATAATACAGAGATAAAAAAAATAATAATAAAAAGGAAAGGATGACCAAGCCTTTCATACATGAGTGATTTGTAAAGAGGAAGCGAAAAAAATATGAAATTAAAACCTGATTAGCCATGCGTAACTATTTTGTAAACTGCTGGTGTATGTTTTATGTATACATATACATTTCACTTGCTGAGTTAACCAAGGTGGAATCCACCCAAAACAGAAACCATTGTCTGATATCAGCTGCTTTGTAAATAGTTCTTCATGGTTACCAGACCAATCAATAATACAGACTATCAGAAACTACCAAAGGAAAAGTTCATATTAATAGTCTGAGTGAAAACAAAAGCATTTATTTATTTTTAAATCTAATTAAATTTGGTGTGAATAAAATTAAAGAGCAACATTAAGACATTTTGTTATGAAGTACAGTCAATAAATCAAAGAACAATAGTAATAGTAGTAGTAACAGCACCATCAGTTGTAGTAGTTGTTGTAATAATAATAAAAACAAATAATAATTAGAAGAAGAAGAAGAAGAAAAAGAAGAAGACAACAATGATGACAATGACAACAACAACAACAAAAGCAAATAAACAAATAAATAAATAAATAAAATTTAACATTAATTTTTCATTGTATTCATGCTGGAACTGATAATTTTTCCTGATCTGCACTCAGTCAAAATCCATTAAAAGCAAGCCCATTTGTTGGTCCAGTAAGAAACCATCTTAGTTATTTTAATCTGTGTGCTTTTAAAACCAGGAAGGAATATATTATACAGCATGATAAAGAAAATCTGTCTTTAAAACCAGGAAGCCATATATTATGCAAAATGATGGCTTGAGCAGATTTTCTACTTTTCAACTTTTTTAAATTTTTTTTTTTTAATATCCATATTTCAGTCTGCAGGTGTACTAAGTAGTACTATGAGCCAATCAGGCAGTTTGTTTTTGGATTTTTTTTTATTTTTGTGGTTTTCTAAAAAAATTAAAAATTTAAAAATTTAAAATTTAAAAAAATGCTTTTAAAGAAATACATTACTGAGCATTATGAAGCAGGATAAATCTGGACTTGATGACATTCAGAACTTCTGTAAACCTACTAAGATAATACAATCAGCTATTTTTATTTTAAATCTAGGCACAAAACAATACAATACGAAATGTGGTCTTATTAATAAATCCATTTTGAGATGAGCTATTTGATCTCAGAACAGATTATCTCATTATTCAGTTATTTTAAGTAAAATTGTCTTTTTAATGGAACACAATTGATTGGGTTATTTTAAATTATAAGCAGTATTTACAAGAACATTATGAACAATAAAAAAAAGAAAAAAGAATTGTTATCATACAGTTTTATTTTAGTTATTTCAAATTTGACATTAAGAAACTTGAAGTGACTAATGCTTCTACATTTTAAGCACATGAAATGTAAACTCAAACATCCTGTCAAATAATTTTAGTTATTTTAAGTCTTTCATTACACTTCTATAGTTTAACCTGTTTCTACATTAAATGTAAACCTAGTAAGATATATTGGCAAGTAATTTTAGTTATTTTAAAACCTACATTATAACGCATGATGTGGTTTGTGCTTCTGCATTTTAACTATCATTTCAAAACACCTAGTGAAAGATAGCTTGACAAATAAATGGAGTTATTTTAAGTCTGGGTTTTTAGATCAAGGAAACACTGCATTGTGAATGACTTGTTTAATTTTTAACAAGGCCATGCAAAAATAGTAAATGTAATTTCAGCATAGGAAGATATCTTGTGATCTAAATTAAATAATAAATATTTCTAGATAATTTTAGTTAATTTAGGTCTTGTTTTGGAAACAAAAATACATTATGTAACAAAAAATAACTATTATGCTGTTACAATGAAATGGTCTCACTGTGGCTTGAACTGCCTGTCAAGTTAGAAACAACTATTATCAGTTAATGTTATTTACTATAAATCTTGCTTCTGAAGTAAACAAGGAGTAGAAAAACAAAACTTTACAGAAGAGGTCTGTTTAATGTTTAACTAATTCATAATGAGAAACAGAGGTAAAGCCAATACAGATATCAATAAGGTAATTTTAATTGTTTTAAGCATTTTGTTCTTTCAGCAAGGTAACAAGATGTCATGCAACATGATATAACTTTTTAATTTTTAACAAGTCCAATCTGAAACTGTCAGTTTGAAGGGGGAGGAACTGGTGTAAAACAAGAAAGCAATATCATCAGTTATTTTGTTAATGTAAGCATTTTATTTTTTTTTTTAAAGAAGCAAGGAAACAATACATTATTCAAACATAATGAGAGTATATTTATTTTTTAACATACTGACAGTCTGTGTTTCATTTTTTTACACTTTCACTGCAGGCAAAGAATATTATTTTTAATCTTATAATAATAATAATAATAATAATAGACAATTTTAGTGACTTCAAGACATAGAAGAAAAACATACAACCTAACATCAGTCTGTTTAATTTATAACAAGTTCGATGTAAAACTAGCAAGGATTGTTATGAGATCATTTTAATTATTTAAAAAACAAGGAAGGAATACATTTATGCAGTGCAAAGTTAATCTGTTTAATTTTTAATAAGTTCATGTTACATGGGTGATGCAAACTGCTGTTGAAGTATTGGACATGTATATTAGTAATAATACAAGCCACTGTTTAGGCTTTATATGCATGGACATGTGCATGTGTTTTGTTCTAGAGATAAAAGCTGATATTTGATATTAACATCAATAAAAAGCTCTTTATGAAATGACTGATTCAGGAAAATAGTAGCCTAACTTGCATCATCTTCTTTTTTTAATTTTTAATTTTTTATTTTGTTTGTTTGTTTATAAGAAGAATGTGTCATGTTCATAACTATTACAATTATTTTAATTTTATAAAAAAAATCAATAAACTTATTTTAATGTATAAATATTTAACTTAAATGCAAAGTATTCACATTGAGTGCAAGTAACACATGCAGCACAATGCTTGCTTGTTGACAAGAAATGAACTTAGAAGTCATTGCTGCCACACAAACGATGCAGTCACAGCTGGGATGCTAAATGATATGTCATGCTTGTATTCCACAGCTCTGAGTAAAACAGACTTTGCTCCTAACAGGAAAATATAGTCAGTTTCCTCTTTGCATTAATAATGTTATAATTACTAATGTTTTACACCAAACAGCCAGAAACAGAAAATTAATCATTATACTCAAGCAGTACAAGTAGCGACGTATTGTGATAAAAAAAGAAGAAAAGAAATGTTTTCTTTAAAAAGTATAAATAAATAAAAACAATACATATATATATAAAAAAATTAAGAAGGAAAAAGAGAAAAGGAAATATAAAAAAAGTAATATTACTCAGTGATAATATTTTTAACTACATCTTGCCATTAATCACAATCTTTACATTTCACAATCTCCACATTTTCTGTTCAAAAATAACCAAAGCAAACACGTTCAAGAAGGAAATTACGTAACACAATGCAAACACAATGACCGAAGACAGAGACAGATGAAAGCTATTTACTAATACTGGAAAGCAATGACCAAACAGACTGTAACACAATCGTTCCACACAATCTCAGTGTTCATACATCAACCGATCTCTGTGTTCATACATCAACCGAACTCTCTGAATTAAAACAGAAGCCAGATGAGAGTACCAGCTGCCTGGCTTGATCACTGCAATGGCTTCCTTCATTTTACTTTCTATTTCTTTTGGTGTCGAGCAATTAAGAAAGAACATTTTGTTTTTGTTTTTTCAAATTAGGTTAATCGTTATAAAATGTAAGGCAATTTAAATTACTTTTAAGAGAACTTTGTTCTGAGAAACGCGAGTCTCAAGATCATTTCTATTCAATTGAGTCCATTAAAGCCCATTTCCCATTCCAATAAGTACTCTGTAACTGGTTATCCAGATTATACACAGTCTGCATTTTCTTTTCTAAAGATGCAAAAGATGCCTTGCTGCAAAAGTCCTTGGAATGGCAGCAAGGTTTCCTTTTGATATCTTTTTTATTTATATATATATATAAAACAGATATTATTACATGTTAATATTTCACCTTAATGTCATTAACTAATGTTAACTGATTTGTTTCTCTATTAGTTTTAATCTTAATAAATAAAATAAAATTAAATAATAAA
>CM022665.1:42786151-42953651 GCA_012295275.1 Chrysomallon squamiferum
GCAAACACAATTAATTAAGGTCCTGGATCATTATGCTATTGATTATTGCTGTTTTTCCATTTGCACTTATTTATCAAGTTAAGACCAACAACAACAGAGTTCTCAATATTGCAGTAAATTAGTCGTGGTGTATCACAAACACCTTAATTAATAGGTTAAAAATAAATTAATGGGATCTTCATGTTGTAAAAACACAGTGGCAGGCTAACAAATGTAAATTCTTCAATGGTCAGATTTCTTTTCAGGTTGTTATTGAGCTTGTCAATGCTTTCATGTCAGGTGAAAACAATCAGTGAAAAGAAAACACAAAAAAAAGAGTTAATGTTTACAAAAACAACAAAACAACTAGTTAATATTTACAAAAACAACTAAATAACTAGTTAATATTTACAAAAACAACAAAACAACTAGTTAACATTTGGAATACTATACATACATACATACAAAAAGAGTTAAATAAAATAAAAATGTAGCTTATAAAGAATTGTTTTAATAAAAATGCTTAAAATAAACTGCTTCATCATTTTATTTTCAAAAAAGGTGACATTTGAATATGATAGATATTTTTATAAATCTTAGATTGATACAGAGCACCCACAGAATTAATGGTATATGGAATTGCAAGCATGGTGTCAGTGGTATCTTATCTGTAATAGGATCCAAGTCTATAACATGATTCTACTGGATCATAAATGTAAATATGATGTCTGTGAGGTCCATAACAGTAGAGTTTAGCATGTATACTGTTCAAAATAAATAAAAACACCTTTACTGAGTAGTGTTTTTGACTTCCTTCACATTTCTACACAGTCAGTATTGCTTTTAAGGCTACCTGTGTATGAAAAAAAATATATTAAAAGGCTAATTAATTAGTAAATTCTGTTTATTGCATATGCTCTCTATTGAAAAATAAATATTCACAGAATTTGTTTTTGTTATTCTGGTGGAATAATAAACCAACTAAGAGATTAAATATAAATAATGTTTTTTGAATTTTACATCTTAGTTTAGATTTGTTTGTTTATTTGTATTATATTATTCCATATCAAATTCAACAAAAATTTCAAATTAAAATCTGTATATTTAATTATAAAAAGTATTTCTCATGACAGTTTGAAAAGTATATTATATATAACATCTCTGTGTCTGTTCTTATCTCTAGCAGATAAACCAAAAACAACAAAAAATTTAAATAAGTTATTTCTCCTTAATGAAGGGAGTTTAAAGGGATCATTATAAAAACTGACACAATTTTTAGCTTTTATTATGAACTGTAATTGCCAATTTGACCTTTATGTATTTCTGTTTTATTGCCAAACTTAATTCAGATGACTTGTATATCAAGTGCAACTGCCTTCAGGGACTGAACATGATTTGCAATAAACAGCAAGGCGTTTACTTCACAAAAATTAGTTTAAAACACTTCAGTTTTCTTCTGCATGAACTAATGACAAATATTAAATTAAATTAATTTTTTCAGTTTTTTTAAAAGCAGGTGATCCGTACATATCTAAGTAAGTAAAACAAAATTGCTTCTGACACCATCAAATAACAGTTCATAATGAGCTGCTGGATATCAAACACAAAATATTCATTAGAAAACTGCAAAGCTTTATATTTTTATTTTATTAATTATGTGTCTCTTCTCAAAGGGGGGAACTAGCTATGAAATACTAGTCAGAACGGGAAATAGATCAAAAGGAACAAAAACAGGGATAGATCCAGTTGCCTCTGGCCAGTTTTCTAACCATTAACCTACAATCGACTTCAAAAGAAAAACAAACATACTCATGAGACACAGACTTCTCAAGCTGGTATCTTATCAAACAGCCAGACGTATCTCAACTTACATTTATTTTACATTCTCATGTCCCGTTTAAATTTATCCTTATGAATAGCATGTTATCTCTTACTGGAGCTGCAGTGGACAAATTGGTTCCGAGACTGAAGAAAGACTCTTTATGTGCTTTATCTGCTTTGGTAAATTTTGAAATATTGCATAATGCTGTAAGTTATGTGTGTGTGTGTTGTTGCTAATCTGTGAGGGAAGTGCATGTTAGATATTTCAAATTGCTCCTTGTTTGAAATAAAATGTTCACACACACACACACACACACAAAAACACATAAACCCACTCACACACACACTTTCACATATACAAATGAATTAAACCAAAATGTGTGTGTTTGTGTGTTTATGTCAAAATAAATAAATAAATAAATAAACCTTAATGCTCCCAGGAAAAAATGTTTAAAAAAAAAAAAATTTAAAATTTTTTTATTCTGTTACTGAATGTACTGAAACAGCATGCAGTAATCTTCAACATTTATTCAAGTCTTTAATGTTAAATCTGATGGACAAATAAAAAGATAATTCGTTTTCACTGAAGGATTTTTTCATTAGAGTTTTTATATCAACTGTGGAAAATAAAAGCTTTTAATTCAGTTTTTAAGTCAGAAAAAAATGAGATATATCTGGTTAATCCTTAATTTATTTTTATATGGTGAAAAATATATGTCAAACATTTCCAGTTGGTCTAATGAATTATTTATTCTTGAATAGAGTGCTCTGCTGAATGACTGTAAATTTGTTAACCTGCCTAATTATTTCAACTGGCTAAAAGCAGTTCATGAAGAGGCACAATTCAGACATGTCTCCATGACAACAAACAAATACCATACACTTTTAGAATCTAACATCCTGGTGCTAAATTTGGTATTTTTTTTTTTGTTGGTTTTTTTTAAAAGCTTAAAACAAAATTAATTCCACTGTGTTTTTAACTGTTTGCAACAGAAAGGATTGCCATTCTATCACTACTTTGTTTAAAAAAAAAAAATTCAGAAAATTTTCATTTCTTTATTTAGAACAGCAGCATACCATTAATTGTCTGGTGTGTATTTTTCTTTTCTTTTCTTTTTTTTTTTCTTTACATATATATATATTATATATATATATATAAAAATGATATTTCATAATTTTAAGTGGGAAGCATGATATTTCAAAGTATGTTTTGTTTTTGTTTTTGTTTTTTATTATTATTTTTATTAATAACTGTTTTTTTTTTGGTTTTTTAAATTTTAAATGTTTATTTAATTTATTTATTTTATCTATTTAGTTACATTTTATTCATTTACCCAGTTATTTTTCTATTTTGCCTTATGTTTTCATTTATCTATCTATCAATTTATTATTATTATTATTTACTATTTGTTGTTGTTTTTTCTTCTTTAAAGAAAGTATCATTTTCTTTCATGAAAAAAACTCCAGGAACCACAACAAAAAACTGGAACACAAAAATTACTGTTCAGTATAACTATAAATTCCATCATGAATGCAAATTACATTTCTGAACAAAGAACTACTGAATTATTCATAACTCATCTGTTAATGTTTTGTATTTTTCTTTTCTTTTCTCAATTACATAATGACACAATGCAAATAAATGTACTTAATGACACTTTTTCATAATACCTATTATTAACTGTTACAGTTTTGTATTGCCAAATGCCAGCAGGAAACACATATATTTTTTTATTTGCTCTCACCTTAGATATGATGGCATTGATTGAATAACACAGTTTATATTGTTTGGCATATTTTGGTTTGAATGGTCATTAGACATCACTGTAATAACCACAATCAGTTCTGATTATCTGCATAGCTCTTCATGTTTTTCTTTTTTTAACATATACTGGTACCATCTGTGTAAAGACATACTAATTCTGACTACCTATAAGGTTTTATTACTTATTTATTTATTTATTTTTTTATTATTATTATTATTTTTATTTTTTTTTTTATAATACCCAGTTTCTCTATATACACAACAACTCGAAATGAACAATTTAATATTTAATAACTCACATTACGAACCACTCTTACACAACTCAAATTACAGGTTTTGCGTTTCGAGCTTGAGTTACCGATTACTGGCAAGAGATATGCTTTTATTTCCTTTTTATTGTGCAGACATGCAGATATAGAAATAGTATATGACAATACATCTATTTTTATAAGCCATGTCATAAAATGACTTTGCTGTTTTATTTTTCCATCTAAAATATTTGTCCTTCTTACATTAAGACGTCTCACCTTTCAGTTTGATAAAATCAGTTTATTTTATAGCAATAGAATTTAAAAAAAAAAAAAATTAATTTATTGTTGTTGTTATTTTCAGGTGCTCTGATAAAATCGTTTGAGATATGGGTCAGAGTTTAATTTTTTTTTTTTTTTTTTTTTTTTTTTTAAATAGATAAAAAACAAAACAAAAAGAGACATGGCCTTGGTTGTCTGAGATATGAGAAATGAGGTAAGATAACAGAATAGCTCAGTACATGCTAACATTTTACCAGAAGATAAAACATATACATACAGACACACACACACACAGACACAAAGTAATTAAACAAATGTGTGTGTGTGTGCATGTTTATGTGTATAAATATGTATATGTATATATCTACATACACATATATGTGAGTATATATGTATGTATGTATGTATGTACATTAAAATAAATAACTAATGAACAAATTAAATCCTTGGATCAGTTGCTAAACACCATTTAGTCATCTTTATTTTAATCTTTATTTAAAGTTGAAGGATAAATCTGAACTTTAAAAAAATAGCATGTACACAATATACGTCTTCAACAACCTGAAATCAAATTAAAACTAAATACCTAGGTTCATTTAATCTCAGTCAGTTTAACTGAAGTGATTTCATTTATTTGTTATTGAGATTGCTTTTTGGAAGACTCCAAAGTCACACACACACAGACTGCTTGATGCTTGTCTGATATTCAACACACCAAATGTTGCAGAGATTCGACTAAATTACTGTTTATAATATATTCTTCTCAAAAACTTTACACTGGTTTCAAGTAAAACGACAATGGAAATTTATAACAGAGCTTTATAATCATTTATTCCAGTCAAGGATTATGTTTTAATGCACTTGAAAACACCCAATGTAACTCTTATATGACTCATAATTTCCACCAGCACCTTTTTTCTTTTTTTTTTCATTGTACATTTTTCATTGCATGTTTTGTCCCAGTCAAGGTAATTTTTACAATCAGTACTCCAAGATAACCAGTCAGCTGCCATATTTCTTATGGCTGTTCTCATTCAGTGATGGATGCATGGTTTGTTGTTATTGATTTCTGGATAGACATCATTCATGAAGTACGGAATATAACAGTTAAATATCAACAGCTGGTAATATGGAACATTGTCCTCCAAGGTCACAGTGTCCAACTTCACAACTGAGTGTTTGACAGCATAAAGCACAACATTTTTCAACATGGAAGATTATGATGGCATATACAACAACATTTTTCAACATGGAAGATTATGATGGCATATACAACAACATTTTTCAACATGGAAGATTATGATGGCATATACAACAACATTTTTCAACATGGAAGATTATGATGGCATATACAACAACATTTTTCAACATGGAAGATTATTGTGGCATATACAACAACATTTTTCAACATGGAAGATTATGGTGGCATATACAACAACATTTTTCAACATGGAAGATTATGATGGCATATACAACAATATTTTTCAACATGGAAGATTATGATGGCATATACAACAATATTTTTCAACATGGAAGATTATGATGGCATATACAACAACATTTTTCAACATGGAAGACTATGATGGCATATACAACAATATTTTTCAACATGGAAGATTATGATGGCATATACAACAATATTTTTTAACATGGAAGACTATGATGGCATATACAACAACATTTTTCAACATGGAAGATTATGATGGCATATACAACAACATTTTTCAACATGGAAGATTATGATGGCATATACAACAATATTTTTCAACATGGAAGATTATTATGGCATACACAACAATATTTTTTACCATGGGATATTATTACAGGATACACTGCAGTATTTTTCAGCATGTAATAATATGACAGTATATATCACAATATTTTTAACATGGAATAATATGACAGTATATATCACAACATTTTTAACATGGAATAACATGACAGCATATACCACTACATTTTTCAACATGGATAATTCTGACAGCATGTAACACAACCTTTGACACAGGACTGGAAACTTTATCTCAAGTGTATTTAATACTTATCATGCCTCCAACCAACGTCCCAAGCTTATAGTATTACACTAAATACACAAGCACTGTTCTGTTCACAGTCAAATATAAGCAGAAGAGTACAACAAATAAAAAAAAATTCAAAAGGAAGAGGAAACTGAACAATGGACTCTACTGTTTACTCCTCCAACAAACGTTTTTATCTCATCTTCATATTAAATGTTTTATTACAAATAAATATTAATAGACCTGACTCAGCGATCAGCACAGCACATACCGTAACATTTAAAACAGGAAATGGAAAGAAAAATATTCATATCAGATTATGTCATGCCTTGATCAAATACTTGGCAAGCTAGCTCAGCTCCACTTTAAAGTATGTGACACACATGTCTGTACAGGTTAAATAAACTCCTATGATTGATTTAACAGTCAGATACCAGGTAATTCACGTGACACTGATTTACAGATATGTTGTAACAAAACTTTACCTGATAATTCAGTTATATTTATTTCCAACTGAGAGGTTTTTTTTTATATATATATTGTTTAAATGATATAAACCATATAAATAGTTGTGGATAAAGTGCAGATCAAACAAAACATATAAAATAATACTAAGAAGAAGAAGAAGAAAAACAAGAAGATGAAGAAGAAAAGGAAAGAAAAACCAATTTTTAATTTTTTTTTTTTTTTTGTTATTTATTTATTATTTTTCATACCTCAAAATATTTTTATATTAATACCAATATATTTTTTTTTTTTTTTTTTCCTTTTTGGTCAAGCATTGTTTACAATTATAATGATGATTTCCAAAGTGGAAATCCAGAGTCACCACTGCACATGGAATTATTTTTATTAGCCAGGAACGTTTTATATGCATTTTACCATATTCATTAAAGCAAATGATAAGCTTTTGACAAAACCAGCTGACTGGCTGAACAGGAAACATCTCTACAGGAGCTCGGAGAAAAACTGATCCTGCAGTATACAGCATTTAAGACAAGAAAAAAAAATTAATTAATAAATATAAAAAATTTAAAAAATAAAAAATAATATTAAAAAAATAAATAAATAAATAAATACATTTTTTTTAAAAAAATTTTCATTCAGTTGGATATTTTAATTTCAGTATGTCACACATTTTGTGTGATACAGTTTATACCAAACAGCTCTGCAAGACGATATTACACATTTATTTTATTTCACAGACACACACACAGCAGCACATACTGTAAGATCTAAAACAGGAAGAGGAAATAAGGTGAAGTCAAGACCTGTGCTTACAGCAATTGCCCCAAACTTGATTCTTGTCAGTTACAGTACAGGACCTATTTTATTACACAAAAAACCCCACTGAAGTTAAGCAGAGATGATCAGTCATTTGTGTGGGTTCACTGTGCTATGACATTCAAGGCTACGCTGTTCAGAAACTGAGAATACACAGCTCTTCTGACTGATAAGGTCAAAGATCTGTAGGTCAATGGGTCTCACAGTCTACTTGATCTTCCTTGCATGCAGAAGTTTTAACAAGTGATTAAACACTAACATGATTTAACAGGTCTCATTAGATATTTTATAATCTTTGATATGCATGCAGAATTCACATGTTTTAACAAATCTCTTAATATACTTTATAATCCTTGACATGTATTCAGAACTGTTAACTAGAGGTTAAATAGTAACATGATTTAACAGGTCTCATAATATACTTTATCATCCTTGACATGAATACAGAATTCTTAAATAATGGTTAAAATTTAACATGATTTAACAGATTTCATAATATATTTTATAATTCTTGCCATACATACAGGATTCTTAAGTAGTGGTTTAATAGTAACATGTTTTAACAGATTTCATAATATACTTTATAATCGTGGACATGCACAGAACTCTTAACTAGAGGTTAAACATGATTTAACAGGTTCTGCAATATACTTTATCATCTGTTGCATGCATGCAAAACTGTTAACTAGTGGTTATGTATTAACATCTTTTAACAGAACACAGGTAAAGATTATAATTAGTATAATATCACAGTACACAATTATCAGTGGAGATGCTATTTAACAGGTGTAAAATGCACTCAGTTCTTTGTTCAGCTGGTAACTGAAGAAGGGATACATGAACCAAGAACCATGATACCTTTGACAATGACCTTCACAATGTAGTCTGCATAAGTGAGATAAATGATAGTGAAATAATTTCCTAGAATATCACCAATGATGATGAAGTTACAAGCAGAATGATCTGTGATGTAAATTATAATTTATATATATGAATTTCCTGGAATGAAACAAGTGATTAAATGATAATTTCACATGTTCCTTATTAAAATTCAATATTAACATGAATGTCGATGGAGTTTTGGCAGGTTCCTTTTTAACAAATTCTCACTGAAGCTGCATTATTCCTTTACATAAAGGTTAAAAAAAAAAAAAAAAAAGTAAATAAAATAGTCTTACCTTTTGCAATGGCCTGTTTAATTCTGATATAGGCAATCGCCAGCCTGATAATGGAACCTTTATCCAACTTATCAACAACATCCCTCGCAAGGGGCAGGACATTGGACAGCCTGTCCATCTCAATGGCTTCATTATCTCTCCTCTTCTGTGCAGCCTCTTTCGCCTTCATTCCCCTGCAAGCAAGAAAATAGCCATGCAATAACAATAATAAATAATAATAATAATAATAATAATAATAATAATAATAATAATAATAATAATAATAATAATAATAATAATAATAATAATAATAATAAAAATAACAATAATTATGATGCTGATGATGTTAATAATAAATGAAAGATGTAAATGCTGATGTGTAAATGCCTATTCTGTAAATATTTAACCCTTTTGATGCCAAATTTGGGCACAGCACATACTTCCCAGTGCCAGGTATTTGGGGGAAAATTACCTGTATACACAACTGAAATATTAGGGTTTAAGTTAGTGCATTATGTCAATATATCATGCCAGTGGCATCAGTGATTTAATATTCATCATGTCGACATATCATCTCAGTGGTACCAAAGATTTAATATTCATCATGCAGCACAATCTTGTACTTCCAGATTAATAAAATAAATGATTTACAATGTCTCAACATGTTTTCATATTAAGTTAACTGATCTAAACACATATATTGTTTCACTAATGACAATAATTAAGAAAAATGAAACGTGCTGACAGTTGTTCTTAATTAACAATATGGAAAACTGTCAACTGGAGGTGTAAAAGTTAACTGACCATGTGACCTTTGGATTCTAGCCATAATTTTGTAAACTCCATTAATTATATATATCATTTATCTTCAGTATAACCACAGACACAGACACACATACACATACACACAAACACACACACACCTCTCTCTCTTTCTCTCTGTCTCTCTCTCTTTATATATATATATATATATATAGATATAGATATAGGTAGATAGATAAATACACAGATACACATACATTATATAACAATATCACATGGTGCTGTAAGAAAAATAAATTATATATTTAATTACTACTATACAAAGTTTTTTTATACACTTTAACTAAAAAAAATATATTAAAAAAAATACTTCACTTAACAGCCTTTTATTCAGTCTTAAGTTTAGCTTAATGAACATACCTTGAACCTCAGTGCTCAGATCAAGCAAACACACCTACAGTAACTTCAGCCAAAGGTGTTAAAAAATGCCCACCCTCCAGAAAATTTGACTAAGTGAACTTAACTACATGATAAAGATAAATGGATAAATGGATGTGAAGATACGTATGTGTGTATATTAATTATATACTGTTATTTCTTTCAAAGGTGTGAATTTAATACACTGTGATCTTAAATCCTCTGTGAGTATGTAACTAAGAATAAAAGCATCCATTTATGATTGTTTGTTTTGTTTGTTTTTTTTGTTGTTTTTTTTGTTATTGCTGTTGTTGTTGTTTTAATCTGGGTCTGTATCAGAGTTGCACACAAGATAGGAAAACAAAATAAACTCAATCATTATCAACGTGCATGTCATCAATACATTACTGTGCGAGAGCTTACATAAATCTCAGTTTCAAAGAGCTAATTGTCCTCTCATCTACAAAAATACATGTCAGCCCTCAGACAGGCTCCTGATAATATGATTCATGTTGTCTTGGTGCTATTTTCAGAACAACTATTAAAATAACATCACTGGGTCATGAGTTTGTATAGATGTTTAACACCACGGTGATGAGAGAAAGTGTTGTCAATGAAAAAGAAACCTTCGTTTTAATATATGTTCTTTTCTGTTTCCTTTCTTTTTTTTTTTTATTTATTTATTTATTTATTTATTTATTTATTTATTTATTTATTTGTTATTACAGTTTTATATTTATTTATTTAGTTGTTCTGTTTGGTTTCTTTGATTTCATTTATTTATTTTTTTGTTTTGTTTTGTTTATTTTATTTTTTTTTTTGGTTTCTTTGTTGTCATTTCATTTTTTTTTTTTTTTTTTTTTTTTTTTTAATGAATGTCTATACAAATGATTATTTTATTTTAATATTTATTATTATTTTTTATTGCTATTCTATTTCTTTTTTTTTTTTTTAAAAAGCCATAACTGATAATAAACCATGAATATCTTTGTTTAATGAAAAATTAAATATAAAATAAATTAATTGAAGTTTTAAATTGCAAGTGCTGATGACAATATTCATCATCATCATCATCATCATCAAGCTTTGACTTTCACACATTTATTTTCACAATCCACAAAGATTGTCTCATAAATCATTATTCTAGATTTTATAAATTTAACCCATTTATTAATCAGACACATTTCTCACATAATACACATTTTTAACACTGGATAAACTACCAATTTATGACTGAATATGCACAAACATAAAACTCAACACAAAGGTGTTATGGATGACTAACTGCAACATATATGCAATACTGCAGAACAAGTTGTTAATCAAGCCAATACTTAACATACTGTACATTGTTATGCTGATTCAAGAGACCGTATTGGGAAAAAAAAAAAAAAAAAAAAAAAAAAATTATTTTATAAGATAATCTATATATTTACTGATAGTGATACCAGGTTTCGGCTTTAAATAAATATTTAACTGTTTGTTAAGTCCTTTTTGAGAGATTTTTAAAAAGGAGACTATCCAAGGTCATCTCTGTGTTTAGTCTTCTACCTGTGAAATGTATGCTGGATTTCTTTACTAAAAGGCTGTTGATCTTGGGGTGACTGTTATGAAAACCATTACCTCACGTAAAGTCAAAGTGTCCAATCATGCTGCATTCAAAGAAACATTATACAGAATTAAATAGTTTATTACCCTACACCTTTTAACTTTTTTTTTTTTTTTTTTTTTTTTTTTTACAGGTATACAGTTGTTGTTTTTTTTTCTTTCCTTGGTATTTATGGTATTCACCTTAGAATTGTTATTAGTTATTTATGTGGTTTTTTTTTTTTTTTTTTTTATTTTTTTTTATAATGTGTTTTTTGTTCATTTGTTAGATTTTTCTTTCTCTATCTAATTCATATGTTATTAACATTTTATTACATACACACGCACACACGCACTCACGCACACACACACATGTTGTATATATGTTGTTTGTTGTTTTTGTTTTTTTAAAGGACTACAAAAGTAAAATAGTTTAATTTTCTTTCAGTTATTGATTGCTTTTCATCATGAACAACATAGAACTGTTCTCAATTACATTCAAGGTGAAATCCATCAAACAAAATACATCTGATGTTAACCATTTCACTTTTTCTACTGTGCTGTTATAAACTACCTCAGTTCTCTGTGAGTAATTTGTTTTGAATTAGAGACAAGGATAGCAGGTGTTTTTGTCACCCAGTTTAATCCAGTTTACTAAGAAAATGACAGTTGTCCGAGTTCTGCTGCATACACTGAAATGACTGTCAATCACTGTGGGTTTTTTAAATGACTAAATGAATATGATACAGCAAAATTTATTTTACTGCATTTTTAAAATTCTTTTTCTCAGTTGAATGATTTCTGATTTATAGCATTTTAATTTGCATAATTTTTCTGCATGAAAAACTATCTGAGATGAAACGGTGAATTCATTTTTAAATTTGTCTTTTTGGAGTGTAATTTGTATTTTATTTTATTTTTTTTTTTTTTTTTTTTTCTTTCCTGATCATTGTATTTTTCATCTATGAATTATTATTATTATTATACTTATTATTATTGTTATTATTATTATTATTATTATTATTATTGTTATTTTCTTTGTTTGGGTTTTTCCCTGCCCATCAAACAGACAGAAAAAACATGTTTATCCTAAGCATGAGGATAAATTCATTAAAAATAATATATTCAACTGTACCACACCATCAATGACAATAATGTCTTTTACAAATGCAAACAGTTTCAGAGTCAAATAAGTGGGGAAAAAACAACAAACAAACAAATTAAAAAAAACACACAAAAAACAACAAATGAACTGTTACCTTGAGCTTATTTAGTTTCTGAGTTAAAAAAATAAAACAAAAAAGTGAACAAACAAAAATAAGAAATAAAATAAATTAAATAATGTTAAAAAACTCTTATAAAGCTGTTACCTTGAACTTATTTTAACACCAAGAAAACAAAAAGTAAAATTTTAAAAATACAGTTATATTACTGTTCAAACTGAAATCAAAGAAATGAAATAAGCTTTCAGAGCAAACAATCAATGAATGTATCTTATTATATAAACTAGACAATGACAAAATCTTGCTTCAAATAAACAAATGGATTCCTTAATGACAAATTATATACTAATGGTTATTGTCATCAGGTGGTTTTTTCTTTTTAATTAGCTCATTTACTACCAAGGTAGGGTATCACCATCAAACGGTAAAAAATTCAATTGTAACAGAAGAAGAAGATACTCAGCAACTGTAAACAGAGTGATAAAAATGTGATACAATACAAGATATTCTATTATAATTCAGTGAGCCAAAAATGATGACTGCTGTAATGGTCAATAAATAAAATTAATTATAGTGTGAAAGAAAACCCACTGCCAGTGCTATATACAGTGTGTTCTGTTTACCAGTGGCTGTAAATTATCATTTATATTAATGTTCATTTATACAGGAAAACATATCCCACACTCTTTGATACATTAGCAGTAATGGGAAAAAACCTCTGAAGGTAAAGTGCAGCAGAATCGAACCTGCCAGCCTTGGTACCTAAAACCACGTCACTAAGAACTGTCTATAAATAACATGTCAATCTGACTGTATTTCTGGATACACTGCAACCAAAATGAATTGTCTGAACTAACTGCAGACACAGTTCATGAACATTTCATGCACTGAAAGCAGCATTTCACTGATGTTCAGTCAACTGTAACGTGCACTTTTGGTGTCTGACACAAACACTGTGTGTTGCATCATGTCACAGACAAAGAGACTCTGGAAGAGATAACTGATGTATAATGTACAAAGTGCTAGCTGATAATCAGTGACACAATGTGAAGCGATATATATATCAAACAAAGTATTTGTAATAATGTGAACTATGTGAAGTGATATGTATATAAAGTTATACTAATAATAAATGTGACAGAATTATGTGTGTGTGTGTGTGTGTGTGTGTGTGTGTTATACTAATAACCATTAGTATAGAAATATATATATATATATATATATATATATATATATCTATATAAATATGTATGTATGTATGTAGGTATGTATTTATATATGTATGTGTGTGTGTGTGTGTGTGTGTGTGTGTGTGTGTGTGTAAGTATGTATATATAGTTAATATTAATAATCAATGTGACACAATGAGAAATGATATATTTATAAAATTAAAACTAATAATCAATGCCACAGAAATAAAACCAATTAAAACAGTGCAGCTCTTAACACAGTTAGGTTTTGAATTTTTAAACAACCTTCATCTGGTTGTCATGCAAAAGACCAGTGTCCCACTAGAAATGAAATAACTGTGAAAACACAGAATGTACCAAAGCATTATTTATTCATTGACTTGTTACAGGACAACAACAACTGCATTAAGCAAGGGAAAGCTGCCCTGTTTCCTAACTGAATTAGAGTCTGAATTTGGTACAGAGACACATAACAGACTCTTCACATACAATCTGAGTCACACACAAATCACATTTGCCTCTGGAAGTCTTCTCTTCACAGCAGCATAACTGTTTGTGTACTAGCATAACCCCGATATGTTCTAGAATCAGTTCTTTTTAGCATACATACATTCACACAGGCTGACACTCAATAGAGCCACTGTACTGAAGGTCATGGTATAGACATTCTGAAGGGAAGATGCATGTAATACATGTAAAAAATTCTTTAAATAAAAATAGACAAGAGTCATATATTGTCTTTAAAACTATCCCAAAACAGCAGGCAATCTCTTGTATGCACATTTTACAGCTTATGTCATATCAGTCCCAAAGTAATGATTTTATGGCTGCTACAGAAAACAGAGCCACCAGTGGGAATTGATCCTACAAACTATGAATTAAGTGAGTTTTTTCCATTTGGCTAGATATCATGACTACATTAGTAATAGATGACTTTGAAAAACAAAGTCTTACAATAGTGTGTATTCATACAGCTAGTACTGGAAGGTGAACTGTGTTCTATCAGTCTGAATCAAGTACTCTCAAGCTATTTCTATACCCAACTGATTGTTTAACACAAGAGATCTAATGTACCAATGGTGATTCCAGCAAATCACTTCCTCATACATTATCAGTGAGTGAATTATGAGAAACTTCAACATTTTTTCTGGGGTTTTTTTCTTCTGGTAATTAACATTGTTTTATATTCTTAAAAAATAAATGACATGACATAAGAAACAAAAGAATAGGGCAGTAAACATGCTTGTATGTTTGCTTTTATGTTATTTTAAAACTTTATTATTAACAAAAGGATGGGTCTGAAGGTAAACAAAACAACAATGACTTGAAAGTATACAAAAAGTATTTCAGTTATTTGTTTGAAAAAAAAAAAAAAAAAATCAACCAAACAACAACAACTTTGATGTAACAAGAGAATTTAAGAAAAAAATAATAAATTAAAAATTTAAAAAAAAAGTAAAAAATGTGCATTGCTGAATCTGAATAATCTTTATTCCAGACATATCCACTAATATGCAAAGCACAGACATGCTAATTCCTCTTCTGCACTGTAATTCCTTTGCACCATATCATTTCTTCTTGTTTTATATACCTCCAACCTCGCCCACCTCCACAAAACACCAAATCCAGCCTAATTTAGACCAAGGACGTGGTGAACCAGAAATGGGGAGATTGCGATCACAGCTACTGTTCTTCTTGTTAAACGTTTTGAAACAGATCCAAGGAGCACTGTCGGAGTTGTAAAACACCTTACCCTGCTGCAATCTGTTATGGTGTTTCATCATACAGGTGACACCACAAGGTTAGCCAAAAGTTAATCTAACAATAAAACCACCTTAACTGAAGAGTAGGCCAAAGCCGAAGAAGTCATAACACCACCCATTATCTGTGAATAGCTTTTAGGTACACAGTGTTTTTATTAATACACCTTGTTTCAGTTACAGGAGTACCTCTTACCTCTCTGCACTCTTAGATACATAATACATTGTCTTGTTAACTTTTCTCTCAGATTCAATACACTGACTTGTTGAATGCAGCACATTGTAGATATATATATATATATATATGTGTGTGTGTGTGTGTATATTTAGCCTGGCTGTTAAATGCTTAATGGATTGTTCAAAGAAGGGTGTCGGTTCAGAATGTTAAGTTTTAAAATGAAATTTATTGTTCAATTTGTCTGCTGTCAATTGTGGTTATGCCAGAGGTGTGTGGTTGAAAGTAATGCAAGTGTAAAAACAAATCTGATAAATAAATAAATAAATAAATAAATATATAAAAATAAATAAATAAATAATATCATATAATTTAATAAATAAATAAAAATTTTAATTAGTTAATTTAAATTTTAATTTAAAAAATAAAATAAAAACACTTTTACAACACAACAGGCTACACAAATTATTAATAGCTTAGTATCATCCATGTTCATATTTGAAATTCCAAGAAGGATTAAGCATTGCTTTGTAACAGCCAAAATATATTTTTTTTTTGTGTGTGTGTGTGTGTGTGTGTGTGTGTATTATGAACAAAAACAAGTAGTCATATATATATATTATTCTTTTATGATTTAAATAATATTAAATGATTTTACGAAACTGTAATATTAACTAATATTAACTGTTATAAATATATTACAAACATCAATCATTTTTGTAAATGAGGTAAGAAAAATTATTAACAATTTTTAACACACGGTCACACACACACACACACACACACACACAACACACACACACACAAAAAACACACACACACACACACACACACGACTTATTCTTTTACAAAACAAGCTACAACTTAACAAATTCTATAAATATATTTTGAACAACTGCAAACATCACGATACCTGAGGCAAAAAAAAGTTTTTTTATTATCATTATTTTTAATTTTTAATAATTTCTTACAATTTAAATAACAACAACAAATAATTTTTACAAAAGTTACTCATATTAAATAATATGCACAATAACAAGTAGCACTACATTTCAGGACAATCAAATTTCAGTTTTAATCATTTTACAATTTAAATAACAATAAACAATACACTTAATCACAGTACAAGCTGTATGTTGTAACTAAATTTAAGTATATATTCAAGGTTATTAAAATGTCTAAAATAAGAGAGAAGGGTGTGTGTGTGTGTGTGTGTCTTGTGCTTTTCAACACTTGTTAAATATTTATGTTTCTATGTTCTGGGTTTAAAAAAAAAAAAGAAGAAAAAAAATTAAGTCAGTTTGTTGTTTGTTATGTATCATTGGATATTTGTCCATGACCTGTACGCTTTAACTTTGTCCTGATAATAAAATATGACAGGTTATAATCACAATGGCTGATGCAATACTAAAAATAATTTTAAAAATTTTAAAAATTAAAATTGTGATGACTAATTACTTAGCTTGTCAAATAAACAGTATCGTTTATATTATTATTATTATCATTACTTTAAATTTTATTATTAATTATTTTTAAATTTATTTATTTATTTATTTATTTTATGTTTTTTAATTTGTTTGTCATTGTCACTGTTATTTTTATTATTATTATTATTATTATTATTATTATTATTATTATTATTATTATTATTTTGTTAATTAACCCCGTCTTCTTGTAAATAATTTATTTGATTTTTTTTAAAATATGTACACACATTTACACAATCACATTCATACACACAAACATACTAATACTAATAGGATAAATACATAAAGCAGCAGTCACTGTCAAATTTAATTTAAAAAAAAAAGTAACAGTAAAATATGTGAAAATATTAAACAAACAGTTATTCTGTCATGTGAACTAATATATCATTATTATTTTTGTACAACCATTAACTGGACTGTAACAGTTTAACATTTATCTTATGTTATAACACTGTTATAGAATAATCCTCCTCTAGTAATAAAACACTGTTATAACAGTTTCTAACAGCACACAGAACTGAACAAGACAAGATTCTGCTTGAAATCTACAATCATTTAAAATGAGAGAATAATATTTTAAAATGTACTGTTACAGTGACAGTATCATCACTTGCATGTTTATGACTTTGTGTCACCGGTGAATCAAAGCTCCATTGTGTGTGTGTCACTCAGCTGAAATAAACAAGACATTAATTCACCAGTCACACCCCTCTGTCCCCTTCACCTCTTATCTCGTCAACTCTCACAAGTCTCAAGCACCAAGTAACACTTCAGAAAAACAAGCATGTGATATCTGCATGCTCCTTAACAGTAACCTTGGATGTGTCTGTCTCTGTGTGTGTGTGTTATGTAAGTATGTATGTATTTATGTACCAATTCGTGTATATGTATATGGGTATGTGTAACTGTGTGTATGTGTTTGTATAGGTACGTATAAAATTATGTATGTATTTATATATATATATATATATATATATATAATGTATCTGTATGTTTGTGTGTAGATGTATTTGTATGTATATGTATGTATGTATATATGTATGTAAATATGTATGTGTGTGTGTGTTTGTATATGTGACACTGTGAGTGAAAGAAAAGAGAAAGATGCAAAGTATATGTATGTATATGTCTGTATTTGTTATGTTCATATATATGCATTTTAGATACAAATACATATAAATGTGTATGTAGATGTGTATACCTGTTTATATCACTCTGTATAAATGTCTGTACATTTGCAAATGTAACTAGTGGTTATATATAGAAGACATTCATCCTGACAGAACTAAAGATAATTGGTAACTACAAAAGCATGCACCTGAGACACAAACCATTCCATATAATGTTTACCATTCACCTTGAGCTGTCTTTCATTTCATTTTCTTGGAGAGATATAATTAACTGACAAGACATGACTAGACAGAATTATTTAATTATCAAGGACAGATGACTAATGCAGGTAATTATGTGTTCAAAGTCTGTAGTCCTTTCTGTACAAAATCCTTTGTCAATACAGTGCACTTGCATAGCTGGTGTGTTTTAGCAATTTCGGTTGTTTAACAGGGTTGCTGTTGTTGGGGTTTTTGTGGACAAAAAGATTTTCAGTTTCTGTTTTTTGGTTACATGGTACAGGTTTTCACAACTAGATGGAAACTGTGACAGTGTGGAAATTTCCAGACGATGAGATAAATATCATCAGGGGAAAATGGAAAAATATTACAATCTAAAATAATAATAATAATAATAATAATAATAATAATAATAATAATAATAATAATAATAAAAATAATAATAATAATAATAATAATTTATAAAAATTAAAAAATTAAATAAGAAAATAAAAAATAGTTTAGGCAAGGCTGTTATAGTCTATCTGTCTATTCTTTTTTTCTATTTATTATTTTTTTTTCTACAAAAGCTAACATACCATTATTATGTGTTTAATTTTAACACTGAATATACACTTCTGTAAATGAAAAACTAATAGTGGTATCTACAATTGATTTTAGACTATAAACCAGGACGTCACATGATTCACATGCCATGTTCTTAACACTGGCAGTCATAACTTTCAGTTGATGACTTACTGCTAAACCAGTGCTCCACAATTTGTAAAAAGGCCATGGTATGTACTGCTCTGCCTTAATATTACTGGAGATATACACCAAATATTTATAATTATGCCTTTTCTAACATGTACAATCAATTAATTCTAAAGTTCTAAATACACAATATGCTGATATAACATGTATTTCACTAATGACTATGAAGTGGTTATTGATTTTCAAAGTAAATTCAAGACTAAAAGACACTTGAACTGTTGAACTACTGTTTGTAGTTCTCTGAGCAGAATTCTCACTATGCAACTGCCTGCTTCAGTTTGTAATAGTTAACAGACTCTTACTGCAACAATATCTTTTACTTTATTGTGTAACACTGTCTTGCAGTGTAGCTTTGTTGTATAACATTGTGTGGAAGTGTAACAGTTATCTTGTGGTGTAACATTGTTATAGTAATCCTTTTCTTACAGCACAACACTGTTATACAATTTTCTAACAGTACAGCAACCCTTATGCTGGATTGGAATAGCATTATTAAATTGAAATTCAAAGACAATATTTATATATTTATTTGTTCAACCGTTTGTGAGCTGTTTTTTCATCTTTCAGAATCATATACGACATATATACCAAACATGCGTGAAATGAAATCACATGCTCAGTGTTTGTTCCAGCCTAATAGTATAAATATTTTCTGATGGAATATGTGTTGCAGTATGAGTTTCAGAAAAAGTTGTATTCTATAACAAATGAATAGCTCTTAAATTATGAGTTTACAGCAAATTAATTATGAACTAAGAGTTTTGTCCCTTATATATTATTTTGTTGTTGTTGTTATTGTTATTATTATTATTATTATTTTGATTTTGATTTTGATTTTTTTTTTTTTTTTTTTTAAACTTTGTTGCTTGTCTCCTGGTAACCAAATATGAAAATGCTCTTTCTCTTTCTCAATTATATTCCTTTTTCTTCTTCCTTTTTTTAATTTTTTTATTTCTTTTCTTTACAGACATTTAACAGATTTCCAATATGACCTTGAAAACTTTAGACAGGAAAAAACAGCAGTCAGAAACAACAGACACCTAACACAAAGCAGACAGTTGTAGAATCAAAGGCTTGATATGACCTTTATTGTTTTTACTAAGCATTTTGCTCATTCAGCTTTCTCAGAGTTTATGGATTTCATGTTTTTCCTTTTTATATCTTTTAAATTTATTATTATATTTTTTTAAAATCATCATCATAATGAAAAAAAAAAAAAAAAAAAAAAAAAAAAAGGAAAGTCATATATATATATAGGCTTATATACACACACATTTCTGAAGGAACAGAAAAATGTTGAATGTTTATAAATACCTATAAGAACTCTGTACATATCTATAAGCTATCTGTATATATTATTAATTTCATTGCCAAAATTTATAATGTTCATTATGCTTTCAGACCTTTCCCACATAATCATAAACAAAGAGGGCACCCATCAAAAAATGTTCATAAACATTAACAAGAACAACCTATATATACACATATACACACATATTAATATTAATAATAATAAATAAAAGAGTTGAACAAATAAATAAATAATAGGCTATCTGCAGTTAATTTTACTGACTGGAATTCACAGTTTTTGGTGTAACTTTTGGGTGGATTTTAGATCACCAACTACATAGCAATGATCAGAAAAATGTTTTAAAAATATTATTAGGAACTGAGAAATTATCCAAAAAGACAAACAAACAAAGACAACAACAAAAAAAGCTTTATGGATACAGAGTTAATCTTTCAAACTGTAAACTGTATTGTTTACTTTTTTTTTTTAACAGTTATTTCTATGTTTTATATCTTTCATGTATAGCTGTCAGTTATATGGCAGAAAACCAGAAAACTGTTTATAAATACTTTCAAGAAATATACACTTATGGAAAAAAAGAAAGAAAGAAAGAAAGAAAGAAAAGAAAGAAGAAAAGAAGAAAATTTAATTCGACCAACATGAAAATTAATCTTTGTGTGTGTTTCAGCCATTTCCCGTGTAACCCTCACCTACAAGGCAATGACCAGACAGATGTTTATAAATACTGTCAAGAACCAGTCTAATATAAATTAATCTCATACTGGGTATAATAATTTAGACTGCTTGACAGGTTTTGAGGTGTGTGTTTTAGATCTTTCCCACACAAATGTCAACTGTAAGGAAAAAGATCATAACTACTATTAAGATCTGCGTAATTATGAAAAAATAAAATAAATAAATAAACAGAATAAATAAATAAATAAATAAATGAAAAAAAAAATAAAAAAAAAATAAAAAAAAATGTAAATATAATAAAAATAAATAAATAAATAAGTTTTTAAAAAAATCTATCCACACAATTAATGTTACTTATAAGAAACACAGATTGTAATAAATACTATTAAAGAGCCATATACTTATGTTTAAAAATTTAGAAAAAAAAAATGTAATTTTTTTTGTTTTGTTTTTAATATAATAATAAAAAATTCTGTCTACATAATTAATTAATGTAACTGACTATAGTTTACACTGCTTAATGTGGCTGTTGATGTGTTCTGAACCTTCCCACATACTTGTTGACGACACAGTAAATCACCCAGCCAAAAGTAAAAAGAAACCATTCAGAGAACAAATGGGCTACGTCACAAAAACTGAACATGTGTTTACATTAAAGAGAACATTGTGCTGTTTCCATGTAAACTAGGAGAATACTCAGCTGTTATTTGTGAATCAGATCATAAAAAACTATTGTTCTTTTTTTGTTTTTTTGTTTTTAATTTAATTAAAGATTTGATATAAAAGCAGCTAATGGAGAAAATAAGATTAAATTTAAATATGAATGTACCTGTATGTTTATCTACATGTGTGTGCATGAGTACATGTGTGTGTGTGTGTGTGTGTGTGTGTTTAGATAGGTTAATGTTTGTGTATCATTATGAATTAATCTCTAAAATGTATCTTTCTAAATTTCAAAGCTTATTAAAAAATATTTTATTACTGTTAATTTAATGTCATATTAACCTTCAGTTTGACAACAAATAAAACTCTCCTAATGAGTGCAGTTACTAAATTATGCTGAAGTTAAATTAATATTAACATGATTACTAAGTACATTGCAATGATTCAGCGAAAACATAATGAAAGCTTTTATGGCTGAAAATTATCAACACTCAAAGAAACATTAAGTTGACCTTTGGCTGTGTGTAAGTAACAGGTTCTCAAACTCAACCTCAGTACTGCCTCAATAATAACAGGCTATTAATTTTTTTTTTTTTTTTTTTTTTTTTTTTTGAAATACAGAAAATTTTTTAATTAAATGTTATTCATTTTGTTAACTTTATTATTATTACTAATCGTTTTTTTAAAGAAAGAAAAAGTAAACTGTTGTCTTTATTGTGATTATTTATTTTTGGTGAATTTTATTTTTATTTATTTATTTAAATTAAAATCAGTTTAATTTCAGTATAAATTCTGAAAGCTGTTCTTACTCTTTTAATCACATTTGCTAAATGTTACAAAAAGTTTTTTAAAATAATAAAAAAAAATTAATAAATTCCAACATACATGATTTATTTATTTTTTATTTTGAAAGAAACAAATAATAATAATAATAAATAAATAAATAAATAAATAAATAAATAAATAAACAAACATAAATAAATAATTAAAAGAATTATTTACATTATAATAATGCCATAATCATGTATTTCTCCCAAGGACATTTTATAAAATATTTTTTTTATCAATCTTTGAAATAAGAGTTTTAAATGATTTACTCTCATGACAAAAGCTCTGTAATGCTTTTGACGTGGACATACTTATATGATATCACATAACCATAATTCAAGCTAACCTCTCTAAGACTAACCCACCCTTCTACATATCAGCCTGAGATCAATAACACTTTCAGTTTCCTCAGGCACGCCTCTGTGCAATTAATCACAGGGCTGTCCTTGAAACAGGTAACCCACATGCTGCAAGCTTGCAGTCAACTGTAACCTGGAGACAGGTGAATTCTCTCTGTGCAAGATTATTCCAAACTCAAATTTAAAATTATTATTCAGTATGTGACTTATGCACTTTATTCCAAATTCAAATGATTATTATTTTTTTTTTAAAATAAATTATTTTTTTTTTTTAATGTCATGGCATTTTTAAAAGAATGTTTCAGTAGGTCATGCATGACTGCAGATGAATCAGGTGATCAGTGCATGCAACCTGACATAACGAGTTCAGCTGTGTGGCAATGACAGTAACAGTAAATTTTCCAGACATTTTAAAAGATTTAAAAGAACATTTATTTTGCTTCTTTGTGCTTGTAAATTAAAAAAATAATAATAATAATAATAATCATAATAATAATAATAATAAAAATCAGCAGTGCATCTATAAATATCTATGAATGGAAAACGCAAAAACCAAACCGACAATAACAGTAAATCTTTAAGACAGTTTCTAAAAATGTAAAATATATATATATATATATTTTTTATATATATGTATGTCTATTTTCAGACTTGCAAAAAAAAATAGTTAATTTTTATTTCAACAAGCACAAATCAAACATGACAGTAACCGTAAACTTTCATGACATATTTTGAAAACATTTTTTTTTTTTTTTTTTTTTAACATTTTCATAGTTACAAATTAAAAAATAAATAAATAAATAAATAAAAATTCCAAAGCATGTTCAAATCTACCAAGTCAACAGCCACAAATCAAAACAACATGATAACAACCATAAACTTTAAAAATCTTGAAAAAAACAAACCCAAAAATGTTAAATTTACTTTGCATTTTAATATCTGCAAATTAAAAAAAAAAAAAATCTTTAAATCTATGAAGACAACAAACAAATCAAGCAACATGACAGTGACAGTAAATATTCCAGATATACTCTGAAAAAAAAATTAAAAGTTTATTTAGCATTGAACAAAATAAAAATAAAAATAGCAGGGTATCTTTAAATCTATGAATTCAACAAAAAAAAAAATAACATCATCATAACAGTAAACTTTCCAGATATTTTTTTTCATCTAGTATGAAGTTGAAAAATAAATATGAAAAACCAAAATTCATATTTATTTTTCAACTTCATACTAGATGAAAAAAAAAAAATAATAAAATAAAATAGCAGTGCTTCTTTTAATCTATGAAAACAGCAAGCATAAATATTCTGAAATTGTTTTTAAAATTTATTTTGAATCTTCATACTTGCTAATTAAAAAAATCAACAGTGCATCTTTAAATCTATGGACATAGCAACCATAAATTTTCTGAAATTTTTTTTTTTTTAAATTTTATTTTCAATCTTCATACTTGCAAATTAAATAAAAATAATAGTACATCTTTAAACTGATGAACACAACGAGCACAAATTAAAATCTTGGGGTAGATTCATCAACTCAGCCTTGGCCCAAACCTTCTGTTTGTGAATTCAGGTATAAGTCAACTTTGTTTTACCTGCCATGCCTGACACAGAGAGTGAGTGTCTGACACAGATCTCCTCGAACTGTCAGAGGTAATACTACCTCCTCTGTGTGGACATCTCTGTCTTTTTCTTCATGTACGTCTAAATATCAAATACTGCCAGTCAAACCTGCTCTTCACCTGTGTAGTCTTTTAACCTTTTGTGTTTAAAGCTGTGAGGTACAGTGATCTAATCCCCAGTGTCAATCAAACATGCTTTTTTGTGACTGGGATTTTTTTTTTAGCTCTCTCTCTCTCTCTTTTTCCTTTTTTTAATCTTTTAAATTTTATTATTATTATTATTATTTTTACTTTTTTTATTTGATTTTTAAAATTATTTATTTAATTTTCAGTGGCTGGTATGGTGTTATACCACTGCATTTAAGGTGTGTAGACCAAACCCTTAATGTTAATTAAACATGTTCTTTTAGTGGTGTATTATTTAAACAGTGTATTCAAACTTACTTTTTTATGATGTAATGTTTAACTTTTTAAAATTTATTTATTATTATTTTTATTTTTGATGTTGTTGTTGTTGCAGCTGTTTATATTGTTTTTTCTGTTTTTAATTTTTGAAAATTATTATTATTAGTAGTAGTAGTAGTAGTAGTAGTAGTAGTAGTAGTAGTAGTAGTATTTGTTTTTTTTAAATAGAAAACAAAATGTAAAAATTTAACTTGTATAATTACAGTCAATTACATTACACATAAACGTACTTTGTTCCTTCAGATAATGCACTGAAATGGAAATTTCACTGTGTTCTATCTGAGCATCTGGTATTAACCACAATCACTTGCACTGACGTCAGTATACTAATGGAGTTCACTTTAATGATAGTTATTTTCAAGCTTGATGTTAATATCAGGCTCAAAACAGATTTTATCACAAAACCAGAATGAGACATGACAAAATTAAAATATTCAGAAGAAACTTTCCACAATTTTCTATTAGCAGTAAGTGATTTTTTTTATTAGTACCCTCCCATGAACAGGACGTCAAGGGCTTTAATGTACCAGTTTTTGATAATGGTTGAGACTGGGAAAAAGGCCAACAGTGGCCCATCATGGATCAACAGCCTTTGGTTGGCCAGTATGTTCAACTGGTCTGAGTATGTATGTCTCCAGCCCTTCGTCTCAGCAACACAGACAAACGTTTGGTCATACAGACAGGCTGTTGATAAGATCAGATGTCATATCCCTGTACCAGCCATTACGTTAACGGCTGAGGTTAATGACACTTCCTAAGCTGTAACTGTAAGAACAGGTCTAAAGTAATGCCTTGAGCATTTGTGTAAATGAAATATTTCACAAATCCTTTCTTTAAAGTCAGAATATTCTCGACGTTTTGTTAATCAATGTCACGGTGAAAATGTGTTAAGCCCTGGACATGTTTTTATCTTGATTAGTATGTAGCTGGATGAATTTATGTTGCAGTTTTGAGAAGATGATGATTATTAGAGTAATTTTAGGGGAAAAAATATCATTCCTGAAGTAAAAAAATAAATGTATATAAAAATAAGAAAGGAAAAAGAATTAGAATGTTGGACAGACAGAAAGAAGAGGGATGGATTTTCAAGAAAACAGAGATGAGAATGTTCAGAAGAGTAATCAGCGTGGAAGGATCTGGGAATGAACTGTATAAAAGAGAAAGTCAGAGAGATGAGATCGTACTGTATGGACAGAATGGAAGTGAACTGTATAATAGAGAAAGTCAGAGAGATGAGATCGCACTGTATGGACAGAATGGAAGTGAACTGTATAAAAGAGAAAGTCAGAGAGATGAGATCACACTGTATGGACAGAATGGAAGTGAATGGAGAAAGTCAGAGAGATGAGATCACACTGTATGGACAGAATGGAAGTGAACTGTATAAAAGAGAAAGTCAGAGAGATGAGATCACACTGTATGGACAGAATGGAAGTGAACTGTATAAAAGAGAAAGTCAGAGAGATGAGATCACACTGTATGGACAGAATGGAAGAGAACAGTGAAATGGCAGTAACTGTTGATATGACAGTGCTGTTGGACCAGGTGCTGGCTGACCAAGAGGTAGACCAAGATGGAGACAGATGGATTACATCTGGGGGACATGCAGCATGTGTGAATCACCCAAAAGATGCCAAAGACATGAAACTGTGGAGATCAGAAATTTGGGGTGTTGAGTGGAAAGACTGAGGAAGATGAACAATAAAAAAAAAAAAAAAATTTAGATTTTAAATTACCATGCACATACATATAAATAAAAAAAAAAAAAAAAAAAAATATACAGCAAATACAAAGTAAAAACACAAAAAAAAAGATGAAACATAAATGGCTCCATTATCATAATGAATATATTTTATGAATATCAAAGTTCAGATGTTTGTCTGCTGATATTATATGTCTATACATATATAATGATATCTTTAATGGCAGTAACTTACAAGAGCTAATGTTTTTGATTCATATATTAGTAATGTCAAATAAAGATTAAGTTCAGGTCCAGTGCTATCACTGGGACAACTAGAGAGCTGTCTATGTTGCAGACTTCAGAGGAATGCATTACAGTGTCAAAGTTTTATACAAATTATTGTTTTGAGAAAAGATTCATAACAAAATGAAACTGAACCAGTAACAGTTAAAATAATTTATACACAGTTAATAACTGTTTTACTGCTTTCAGCACTACCAGTACTGTTAAGCCTAAATCAATGCACATCAAAATGATCTCATATAAAAATTGAAGGTGAACATTTGGGAGGGGTGTCTGCAAGCCTAAGGTGCAAAAATAGTCTGGCACCAGCCCTGGTTCCACTATTAACCATTAACAGCATCAGTTACGCGAGTGCATAAAAATAGAAAAATAAACTAAGCAGACAACTCCCTGCTGATGTAAACTGCATCCCATTGAGAAAGGCTTAAACAGTGGCTGTTACCTTGGAAAGGAAACATCAATACCAATATATCTCCATTACAGAACTTCTTACGTAACGGCAACCTACATTTTCTTCTTCTTTTTTTTTTTTTTTTGTTGTTTTATTTTTGCTTAAAAGCCAGTTAGCCTGGTCGATAGGAAACAGAAAGGAAAACAGCAATTACTGTCATTCAGAGCTCTAAGAGCCGGTATTAAGCTGTAAGAGTATTAACACCATGGTTGGTCTTGTTACATAACTGTCTAGCACTGCTATAAATATATATATGTGCAAACAGCATGATTAGGACTGAAAAAGGCTCTGCTGATAAACTGTCCAAGCTTGTTTTGGTCTACTACTGATGTTGTGACTGTTCTCAATACACAGCTGTGTGTGGTTTTCTTTGCATGTAACGGAGGACAGAGAGAGTAAAGTGAATAAACAAACACAAATGTTATCAAAGCATGTTAATAAATTCATAGATAACAATGACGATGATGACGATAAATAAATAAATAAATAAATAAAAAAAATTAAACAAACAAACATCTGTTAAATATATTTAAATTTTGTTTTTTAATAAAAAAAAAGTGAAAAGATTTTTCAGTAAAGATTTTGAGAAACCTTTGTTGAAATAATAACTATTAAAAGGTTGTTTTTTTCTGTTGTCTTTTTTTTTTTTGTTGTTGTAAAACTTAGCATGTTTTCTTCCATTGATATCAGAATCTAATGTGTGAAAAACAACACATTACTCACCCAACAGTAGATATAACATTAAAATAAATATTACATGTAATAGCTTTTCTTATCTTGTAGCTGATAAGGAATATTAATTCAACAAAATAACAAATTATAAAGATTTAAAATGTGACAGTTGATATTTTTTCTCAATATTTTAAATGATTTTTATATGACAGTCGATATTTTTTCTTTAAATAAATTAAAAGACTTTCATATGAAATTAGATTTTTTAATTAAAAATTAACAGTTTTTCTGTTTGTCAAAGTAATTCAAAGAGTGACTTTTTACTCATCAAACTGTTTTAAATGTGATCTTTCACTGCTTTGGCATTTTTTTTTTTTGTTCTCTTCTCAGAAACTAAGGACCATTTTTTTTTTTTTGTCTACTTTTGAACAGGCTTCATGCTTCATAAAATTACATAATGTGTTCTTCTGAAACAAGGATAAAGTGTTCTTCTGAACATAACTTCTTTTTTCATGGGTTTACTAAGTTCACACATCTGCACACTTGTTTACAGAAGGTTCAACAAGAACAGAATTATTTATAAAAAAAATAATAATGATGAAAAACAAACTAATAAAATAAAATAAAATTTACTAAAATACTAAAAATATAATACAAATATGTGTGTATCAGTCTATCTATCTATCTATGTATATAAATTTTACAAACAAAACTAATCATGCCAGTATGTTGTGACATGAGGTAGCATAACAAAGTATTGTAACATTCATAATAACGTATATTTTTAACATGAAATAATAACAAAAATAAATGGAGGAAAAAATAAAAATTGTTTTACCTTGACATTTTCTCTTTTGCGACAGCTTTCTCTTCTTTGTCATGGTCAGATTTTGTGCGGGACCTGCAATGACAAACAACAATAATTACTTATCATTTCTGACACGTGCAGTACAATGAATATCACACGCAGAACAATAACATACTGCCTCATGTTATCAGAAGAAAACTGTAAATGACTTTACCAAATGGCAAGGAATGATAGATGTACTAACACCAAGTCTGGATAATGCAGCTGCAGTAAATGGCCAAGTGAGGTGTGTTTTTTAAAAAAAAATATTATTTATGTTTTTATTTATTACTATTATTATTTTTGTTTATTTTCTTTTTTTTATTTTTTTTTCTAATATTTTTCCCTGAAATCTGATACATTAATATAAAGGATATAAAATAACAAGAGCAATAACATAAAATGGAAATAAATACTAAACCAATTTAAATAAATAATAATAGAAGAAAACTTAAAAACCATGCCATTAGTAAACAAAAAAAAAAAATTAAATTATAAATTAAACTTAAAACTCCTTTAAAAATCATTGTAATCCAATGAAAACATGATGTTCAGCATTATTTATTATCAAAAATGAAAAAAAAAAATTATAAAAAAAAATTTAATAAAATAAATAAAAAGTACCTTTGAACGATTTCAATGACTTCCATAACTTAAACACAAGGCAAAACCACAGTTTTAACCTCCAACACTGAAACACTAACATTCACATCACAAACCACATACAGAATATCCAACCAAAATGGAATTAGCCTGTATCCCATGGCAAAAAATAACCCACACAACTATTGCATAATATTGCTTAGGAGACAACTGAATCAAAAAAAATTCAAAAAAAAAAAAATAGATAGACGTAAAAATATCTAATAAGCTGCCAATCACTTTGTTACAATGACCGATAACAATGGTTTGAGTGATAATACTGTCCAGATTAAACTGTGCTTTTGCATCACTTATCTGCACAGTTATATATTTTGAAACAAGCAGAAGTAAGCAAAAATGAGTAAATACGGTATTCGAGTTTAAAACAAAACAAAAACCAACAAACAAATAAATAAATAAATAAATAAAAATTAAAGATATGTTTATCTGTTAATACAGAATGATGCTGGAAGTAATTTTAATTTTTTTTTTTTTAATTATTATCACTGGTTAATTTTCAAAATGTGACAAATTACAGTCAAACACTAATTTGAATATTAAAATATAAATAAATAAAATATGGAATTTATAAATGAGAAGCAAACTGTTCTTATAAATATAGTGTAATAACATATTAATGTATGCACCATCAGCAACAGTTTGATTTTAATGATCATTCATAATAAAATTTTTTTAAATAATTTAAAAAAAAAAAACAACATAAAAAGGGAACAGTATTTCTTCAAATTCTAAACAAAATCTTCATTAAAATTAACCTTTTTCAACTTTATACTACAGAATTATCATTAAAACACAGCTTTAATATGCCTTAACAAATTAAAACCATCGTCGTTAAATTTAAGCCTGCTCTGATTTTAACATTTACGATTGTAAGATCATTAAAACAGACTTTTAAAATATCTTCTAAATAATGATACCATTAAGAATGACTCTAGGTTTAACATTTATGACCACCCTAAAAGAAGAAACAGATGCAGAAAAGATTTCTTGTATTCCATTTTGCATTCTTCAAACGAATGAGTAAGAAGGTGGTTTTTTCTCCATTCTACAGTTTCTTACAAATCTATAATTTTATTTGTAACTCACTAATTCTGGGATTAAACACAAAAGACTTAAAAGAACTGTCTCCAGACATGAAAGAAGCAATATTTATTTATTTATTTTTATTTTTTTATTTTTTTATTTTTTTTTATTTTTTTTTTTATATTTTTTTTTAAACAATTTTAAGTGTAACAAATGTAAGGGTTATGTATGTAAATATACATTTATCATGAATCTTTTTTTTTTAATTTCTTTTTTTTTTCTTCTTTTTTTTAACTTCTTTTAGAACAAAAAGCAAGTATTAATTTGAAAACTACTTTTGTAACAAAATCAAGCATTAATTTGATCAGAAAACACATCTGAAATCTGTAACATTTTTAAAATTTATTTTATATTAACCGTTATTAATTATAAAACCCTTTTAATATATCCACTATGAGGTTAGAACAGGAAACAAACTGGTGGGTTCAGGGTATTGTAAGGGTTATGTATGTAAATATACATTTATCATGAATCTTTTTTTTTTAATTTCTTTTTTTTTTCTTTTTTTTTTTAACTTCTTTTAGAACAAAAAGCAAGTATTAATTTGAAAACTACTTTTTGTAACAAAATCAAGCATTAATTTGATCAGAAAACACATCTGAAATCTGTAACATTTTTAAAATTTATTTTATATTAACCGTTATTAATTATAAAACCCTTTTAATATATCCACTATGAGGTTAGAACAGGAAACAACTTGGTGGGTTCAGGGTATTGAACTCATGACATATTACCCCAGGCCTGTGTCTTAGCCACTCTGTTTGTTAAAATATTAAAACTGGCATGTATACGTAAGTACATGAAATCACAGCATTATTAGTGTATTATTTTCTGCACTCTCTGACATCAGAAAATGCTGTGAGCAATCATTATCCCAAACATGTGGAAGATATTTACATGAGGTCACAGACTTAGCTATGATATGCATGTATGTATTCATGGTTAAAGCAATCTGATGATGCAAATGACTGGATCATCTGTGACAAAGTTTAAAGGAAAGGAAGAAGAATATGATGGATGGAAAGAATGACAGAATCTTCTGAACATTAATTCATGGAAAATAAAAAGAGAAGTGCAAGCAGATTTTTATATGACCAAAATTTAATCTTTCCCTGGATTTTCATCCACTTTTAACCACTTCATAATGCCACAGTATATTATATATATATATATGCACAATTTAATACAACTAATATTTTTTTGAAAAAAATGTCATACTCAATTTAAAATCTATATATTAAAAAAAATATATCATTTAACAAAATAATAATTATTATTATTAATATATTTTTTTTTTTTTTTTTTTGGGTGAATGCAATTAATTTAGCAGACATTAAGCTGCTTGAAAAAAACATTTAAACACCAAAAAAAAATGTTAAAAAAGGAAAAGAAAAGAAAAAATAGCAATCTCAAATGACATATAACTTTACAAGACCACACGTATTTTGTCTCGTTGTGTTAAGCAATGAATTACAACGTGGGTGACATCAGAAAAGCAAACACATCTACACCACACAGAGCAAGGATCTGAAAAGCAAACACATCTACACCATACAGAGCAAGGATCTGGCAAACACATCAAGGAAAAGCAAACACATCTACACCACACAGAGCAAGGATCTGAAAAGCAAACACATCTACACCATACAGAGCAAGGATCAGAAAAGCAAACACATCTACACCACACAGAGCAAGGATCTGAAAAGCAAACACATCTACACCATACAGAGCAAGGATCAGAAAAGCAAACACATCTACACCACACAGAGCATGGATCTGAAAAGCAAACACATCTACACCATACAGAGCATGGATCAGAAAAGCAAACACATCTACACCACACAGAGCATGGATCTGAAAAGCAAACACATCTACACCATACAGAGCAAGGATCTGAAAACAAAATTCTGTTATTAACCCAAAAATCAAGATCCTCTGACGGAACCATTTTAAAGTAAGACAGAGAAAACATGACATTTAAGGATATGAAAATCAATTGTAATGTTCATAATCTTGATTCAGACCAATTCAGTGTGCCAGGAAGAAAATCCTATATATGGATTAGTTGCATTGATCTGTATGTAATAATTAACCGTGTGATTTGTCTTAAAGTGCATTTACTTCTAAGCAAAATAATGTCTGCAAATATCCAAACAATTGCAGACATATTTTGTAAATTTGATTTTGTGAAATATTTTAGAAATTTCCAACAAATATAACATATAAAACAACTTTTTTTCTTCTTATTTTTTTTCTTTTTTCTTTTTAATACTTTGCTCAAAGAAATGAAATGCTGAATGTCAAACTTACAGTTCTGATCAATGACCCATATCGTTTACTAAAGAATTTCTTATGGTATTTTCTTCGTAATCTGATAACAAAAATAGTCAAATAACTTCAAGTTTTCTGTTAGGATAAAGTCCAATAAACTATTCTAAATGATGACTATTTATTTATTTATTTATTTACACATAAACAAACACAAATCTGAGATCTTATCTAATCACGTTTACCAATAGTACATCATTAAGCTGCTACTCAGCAAAAACAGATAAACATTCTAAGGTCACTGAATACGGAACAGAGTAAATGTATAATTAAATTAATAAAATAAATAAATAACAACATCTAATGAAAATATCAGAAAAAAAACAACTGCTTTCATTCTGGGCAACTCTTACTAATCAATTAAAAGTACTTCTTTTATCTGAATAGGCGTGCATTAATAAACCTTGCAAATTAGAAAAATTTCCCATGAATATTATGCTTGAAACGTTGTATAATAAGGTCCATACATTTTTTTTTTTTTTTTAAATATTTTTTTAATAAGTATTTTTTTTTTTGCACTTTAATAACCAAAATATTTTAATTTTTAAATTATTCCAGAAGTGATATGAAAATATTTCTCATGTTCGTGATCACATTCACAATTACCGCATTTGGTTTAATGAAAGAACGCTTGTGTTCAGGGATCCAGTTCATTTCCAGTTCAGGTTATCAGTATCTGCATAATACTCTTTTACACAAATCCTTATCTTGTAATTAAGACATCCGTCAGTCAGATAATCTGTCAGAAATTAGATAAATGCATACAAGAACATCATGTTTGTTTAAGTGGAAAGACTGATAACAACAAGTCACCAGGATACAGAGCTTAAGTCAATAATTTTAACACTTGGAGGGACCGGGATCAATTTCCAACACAGATTTGCATCCAAAGGTAATTTGGTAATTAACAACAGTTAGGATTTCAACTGGTGTAAATCTCGAACATAGTGTCCAGGACCTACAACCCAGACAAGTAAATTGTATACATAAGACCAACATGTTTGAATCGTCAGTATATATATATATTTTTTTATATATATTCAATAGCTGAATGATCAAAATCAATATTTTGTAATTAAGGCAAATCTACGAATCTTTTCAAAATCAGATAAACACACATGTAAGAACCTCGAGATAGTTTTTTAGTGGAAGGAAATCATTGGTAACGGTTGAATGCACAACTTGTATCAAATGAGATTACTTTCTAGTCAATACGCATGTCATAAAACCGTGAATGTTTCTACACTTGTGATATGTGGAAAATCTTGCTCATCTCAGGCTTACCAAGTAGATATAAACCTAACAGTTCTGAATCTTGCAACAAAAAGATAATGTTAGGACTGACTCAAAATTCACACTTAGAAGCCTGTCTTAATTTATGAAGTGTTTGTAGTGTCATTTCTTGTCAGAGACCCCTTTGTGTAAGACATTTCCCACTCTTAACAAGAACTATGATGTGCATTTTCCCTTATGTATGAGAAGGTGGATTAAAATATCCTTCCAGCTAACTGAAAGAAACAATCAACATCATTGTTACAATAAAATAAAAACTATTAATGATAAAGGGTTGAGATGCTACTGAATATTGGCAAAAAACTGTCTACGTATGCATATTCTGTATCAAAGAATTTTGCTGACTGCTGAAGAATTATTGGTGGGATTTATGATGCAATAGAGCTTGATTATAACAGAATTTTAAAAATAAAAATTTTTAAATGAAAACTGAGACTCAATAGTTCGTTCCTGCTGGTTTCTATATTTGCATCCACTTAGTAACATGTTTATGAAGTTACAGTCATTGATCTGTATATTGCAACAATAAACAAAATGAAATCAATTGCCACATAACACAGTTCTTGTAGTTATATGAATTAAAATTATTTCATTACTTTTTTGTTCAGAATTATTTTCTTCTGTTACACTGTTACATAAATGACCATGTGAATTTATTTTCAAGAAAATTGCAATTCTTTCCATTTAATTTAAATCTGCTCTTCAATAAATCAAAAATCCATTGTTTTATACATGAATTATGCTAAATCAGAAATACTTTTTCTTCTTTTTTTTTTGTAAAGTATATCATTAAATACGTTTCAACATTTAGTTTTCCTTTACATCTTAAAAAAAAGCACCTAATACATTTTATACTGCTGAACACAGAAAATGATAGCAACTGCTCAATAAAACGTCTATTGTGTAAATGTCAAACAGCTCTAAATAATACTTACATTTCACATTGATATTGTAACCACATTTTGATTCTTTTTTCTTTTTTTTTATGAATCAAACTGTAACCGTACTCCAGTGAAGTTGTAAAAAAAAAAAAAAAATTGTCAAACTATCTCGATATCCGAATAAAGTTGTCAAAGGATATTCAAAGACTGGACAATAGTAAATCCTGAACCATCCAAAGAAAGAACACAGGAGTTATCTGAATCTAAAAGTGGAGTTTATTACCATAATAAACAAACTGCAGCATACATAATGTGTCAAGCAGAGTGCATGAGATCTTTAACTTGGTGTGAAGTTGTAACAACAACAACTGCAGCACTGCATCTTGGACAATCCTTGCGCCACGTCATGACGACAGAGAAGTGTTTCAAGGAGAAATGGTCTGAAATGAACTCGTCCATATTCTTACATTGTCAAAGTCTATCAACTAAAATAACGAGGCATATTAAAATATATATATATATATATGTATGTCATCATTTGAGTGCACGCTTTTGATTTCAAACCATTTATAAACTTCTTTTTTTTTGTTATGACACTTTTTTCAGTTATTTAAATTTTAACTGTGTTTTCAGTTTTGGTTTCGAAAGGTTTTTGAATCGTTTCACTTGTGTCTAGAGTTAACCCACATATTTAACGGATTTCTTTGATTATTTTATTTATTATTATTATTATTATTATTTATCTATTTATTTATTTATTATTATTTTTTTTTTTTACCATTGTCAGTTTTGATTTCATTACTTGCATCTGATAATTTACTGCACAGACATTTTGTCACCACCCTGAAAACATTCTTTTACAAATGTCATTATGCATTTCAAAAATCTAAAATACTTCAAATTTCACCTTTTCAAAACAAGAGCATTAAAATGTCAGCTGAAAAAAAAAACACCAAAAAAAGAAAAACCATTGGCAGAGGTTCTTTTGAAATTTAAACAGAACACACACACACACACACACACACACACACACACACAAAGAAGCCATAACAAATTACAGGTGAATTATTTTTTTTTGACATCAGCTCACACAGACACTTACTAATTAAATGCACAGAGACAAACCACCTGTAGACTTATCTATGCCTGTACAGAAACATGCAGAATAGGTTGACCATCTTTTTGTCTGAAATGCAATTACTGAGGTGACAGCAATGATGTGCAATTAGTGACTCTGAATGGAGTTCAGGCTCAGTTCACACGACATAATACAAGACATTTTGTCTGTCAGACTGAACAACATCATTACCTTGATTCTAACAGCTTCTCCTGTCAATATTTTTGTCTTCATAAATTAGCTTACTTCTACTAAATTATGATTTCATGCTTGTGCATTTCAAGCTTGTGAAGGTGAAAATGTTGTTGTTTTTTGGGGGGGTTTTGCCATCAATATCATCATCATTATTATCATTAGTATTAATATTACTATGTTTTATTATTATTATTATTATCATTTGTTTTATTTTTTTTCTTTCTCTAGGAAGTATTAAAAATATGTACATATACCTGATTAGTCAGGTAAGTTCTAGGCTCTAATTAGAATGTATTGATTTATTACAGGTTCCTCTGAAATGGAAACAGTTATGGCTAAAGTCCAACAAAAAATCAAAAACTCACATTTTTGTTTATGTGTATCAAAAAACCCATTAAAGTAATTTTAATATTATACTTTGTTTTTTATTTTATTTCAATATTAATTTTTTATTTTTATATATATATATTTGTCACTCTCACAAGAATGAAAAACACCACATTCTCTTTCATCCTGTGGTAAACCAAGGTGTTTTGCGCTACCATGCATTTAGACTCACTTTGTTCAAATTTTGATTAATAACAACATGAGACACACTATCCCAGTCATTAACTGAGTCAGAGAATATTTATGTTTTGATACTTTACCAAGACTAAATCTGATTTACTGGTGCTCTGAATTTGTGTAATAAGCAGAAAATTTATGAGAATCTATATCATACTTTGTAAACTGATGAATACTGCAGAATACTTACAGTACAAATGGACTGATAATAAGTGAAAATTGAATAGTTCTTAATTTATCCAGATTGTTTCCAAAAGATGTCTTAGTGAACAAGCAAGCACCTGGGTCAGTTTGAATATGGACCCATCTTTTACAAATATGACATCAGTGAGGGTCCATAAATCTACGAAGGTCTATCTCCATCATGTCTCATTGAGTATTTTTCAGTTTATCCTGCTCGTATGCATAGGAAAAATAAACAGTTTTGTTGTCAGGTTGGAAAAAAAAGCAGTTTTATTTATGTACTGGCAATCTGACAAATGGATCCGTTTTATATTTTTCTATTTATCTCTGGTTTTTGAAAACAGAACCAGCAAAGAAAGTTCTGTATAAACAAACTGATAATAATAATAATAATAATAATAATAACGTCATCTTTTGAAAATTATAATTTTTAAAAAGAACACCACACACAAAGGATGAGAAAGAGAGACAGAGAGAAAGAGAGAAGCAAAAAGACGGAGGAGAAAGGGAAAAAGGGAGGGAATGACAAAGAAAAAGGCTTCAGAAGTCAAAAGTTTCCATAAATAATCAACATCAATAAAACCAGTGTTAACCCCACAGTGCATTTAACATTCTCACTATGAAAAAAACAACTCCTCGGTAATATGTTTTGTTCTCAGCAGTTGGCTATTGTTTTATGTGCGGCATGCAATTACAGCGTCATCTTCCAGCACTGGTGGCATGCATTAGATAGGTCACCTCAAATGAGAGTCATTGCTTTGATAACACTGGGTGCCTCTTCGGCTTGCATCAGACAACATTCATGTCACCTCTGCTGATATTTCTGTGAGGGGTGTTTGCCAAGTAACATATGGAAATATCTTTTATCAATGAACAGATATTGTATGGTATTAGTTGTAATGCTGAAACCAGATGTAAAATAAATATCCTTTTTTATGAAAAGTAAATACAGAGTCTACAGCCAGTTAGATGCGATTTTAGATTTTCTATTTTCCCACCACACCATCCCATAAAAAGAGAGCAATTTCATTTTTTTTTTCTTTCTGAAGTGAAAATATTTCTTTATTTATTCGTTGACTTCTGTCACCCTTTAAGCTGATGCAATTCCCTATGTGATTTTCACAATTGTTTTTTATCCTGAAAAGAATGCAACACATGCTATGCATTACTCCCTAAAGAAACAATATAGAGACAAAGTAATGGCAAACGCATACTCAATCTGACCAACAGAAAGAAAAAATAGACCAGAAATAGACCAAATACTCATGCTAACAGACAAAATTAAAATGTAGAGGACCAAGACCATTATGGAAAATTAAAAAAAAATAAAGTTCACAAGGCCTGATATACTAACAAAGCATACTGACCAGTATGACCAGGATACAAAGAAGATAACCATACTAATCGACATGACTAATATACAGTCAAGACAAACATACTGAACAAGATGACTAATACACAAATAAAATGGATGAACATGTCCACCAGGACTAATAAACAAATAAAACAATCCAACATGACTAATATATAAACAAGACAGTCCATACTGACCAACAGGACTAATACCCAAACTGAAAAAGAAATTAAACAATACATAAAACTGAAACAAAGACTCTTTCCATAAATCCCATACTTTTTCAGAAATTAATATTTTGTCATGTTCATTCTTGAACCAGACAAGCTTTGTTTGTTTTTGCTCTGAATCATTGGTCTGAAGACCAAAAAGAAAAATTTTCAATCAGTTAATGCATGTTTTTTTTTTTTTTTTTAATAAAGTACTTTCCCTTGTGTCAACAATAATTCTGATGCTGCAATATGGAACCACGAATGTCCTGGTCAAGTTGAAGATTGAAATCAAGTATCACATTTCACTGTTGTTTTTCACAATCACTTCTGATGCCATGATATAGTAGCTTTCTTCATGTCTCTCAATAATTAAATCATTTGAGAAAAATCACAGTAGCCATGATGAAGTATAATGGCTGGCTGATTGGATTTCAATATCTTAACAGAATCGGTGTTTAGGGGTATCATTTTTATTTGTGTTTTGTGCTATTATAGCTTGTGAGTGCATCAACAAGTCGGAATGTTTTGCAAATTAAAAATCTTGTGAAAAAGAATTTTTTGGGGGGCAGTGTTTATTTTTATGTTTGTTTATACTCCAAAAACACTCAGTGAAAGTGATATTAACATTATCATTTTACATTTCAAATATTTCCTAAATTAAAACAAAAAACAAAAAAAAATAAAAAAAAATATACATAGAAGTATATTTCTGCGAAATGATGCTGTATTAGAATTACAATAACAGAAAGCTATTGTCACCATAGCAAGTTATACATACTTATTAACTGAAAAGGCTGTTATTGATATATTGAGTACTTCCCACTGAGAACAAAATATATACAACAGCTTTAATATGCTAGTCACAGAACACAGGCTAAAACCTCAACAGTACTTACATTACCATGACTAAAGTTTTGAAATTACTGTTTAATATCTTACATCCAAAACACCAGGGATACACTTATTTCTATACAAGTAGCTTAACTTTGGACTTACTGTTTAACTTAAACCTTAATATAAATTAAAATAATGCATGAAAATATAAAAATATTGGTATTCCACATTCTAAAAACAAACTATGTAATGATGTATGTATAGATGATGCAATGCAAAGGTTAATGGTAATATCATAAATGAATGCAAAGCTAAAAATACATAGACACACTTTTAATAGAATTCACAGACTTTGTTCTTTTGTTTACTCTGCCTGTTTCAAACAACTGGAAAATTCCACAGCAGTGCACAGGAAAGAAGCTAATGAAAGCCTTCAACATAAAACAGTTCAAAACTTTTTCTATGGGCATGGAGTTTTAGATTTTATTGTTGTTTTGTTTTTTGTTCTTAAGTGTGTGGTTTACTTTTCTTTTCTTTTTTTTTAACCTTTTTTTTTCTTTTTTGTCAAAAAGTTTGTCATCTCTGTTATTATAATGGGAAATTCTGTTGACATAATCATGATGCCTATGCATTATTGATCTTTCAAACATTGCATTCCCTAATTTTAGTATTCATAGTATTTGGTATAAATGGTAGATTTTTAACTCTTTTTTTTTGTTTGTTCTTTTTTTTAATAAATCATAAATACATTAAACAATATAAAGCTCTGAAGGATCTAATCAAGACTAAATAACTCAAATATCAGTTAGCAAAACAATATTAGACACTCTCTTTCAAGGTGCACAATTGGTGCTTGTGTACCAAATTGCTGTGAATTACCAGCATCTGCTAGTAATAATCTGAAAAACTGATTACCTTTCAACATCCATCATTTGAAAAAGCTCTCAGAAAAAATTAAAAAAAACAAACATCAAGGACAGTAATTTTCCAATCTTGAAGTTTTTCCAAGGACACTACCATCAATATTAAAAATATTTTCAACATTCAGGTATTTATTAGCCTCATCATTTTTACCCCTCTTTCTTTGAAATGTCTTTTTTCTTATTTATATATGTTATTTTCTACACCTGCCATATTTATTATATGTGATACAAAACAAAATCAAACATTAAGGAGTTGATAGCAAAATATTAGTGGCATTCTGTGAAAGCTTAAATGTGGAATCTGCTGGAAAAACAAATCAATGCTGACATTGTGAGAAGAAGACCTTGACAGAACAAATTACATCCAGTTAAAAATAAAAACAAAGACCAGAGCTCAAGCTGTGTTGAGTAGTGTGCTTCTGTTTGCAATTATCACCTGAGAGATTTTCATAACTCAGTCAAGGTAATTTAATGGTATGTGTTATTATGTGGATTAAAAAAAAAAAAAAAATTAAAAAAGAGAAAAGAAGGGAAGAACATTCTTGAAATCTCTTGTTTTGTTTCCATTTTTAAATTTTTTTTTTTTTTTTTAATTATCATTACTTTATTATTTTTTAATTTTAAATTATTTTTTTAATGTAATTTTTTTGCTTGAAATAATTTTTAAGGAAAATTTAATGGTATTTGTTATTATGTGTGTAAAAAAAAAATTTAAAATGAGAAAAGAGAGAAGAACATTCTTGAAATCTGTTGTTTTGTTTAATTTTTATTATTATTATTATTATCATTACTTTATTATATTTTTATTTTTATTATTTTTAATGTCAATTGTTTTGTTGTTTTTTTGCTTGAAATCATTTTTAAGTAAATTGTTTACTCTTAGTTTTGACTGCTGATCTTATGTTTTATTTAAACAAATATTAACTTCAGAATTACATATATAGTTTCAAAAAATCATATTCAAGGTTGTAATAATATCTGCCATAAATGAGGAAACACCAGTTTTATGTATTTCAACAAAAAGTATAAAAAATTGAAACATAAATGAATAAACACATAATTAAAATGTATACAAATAAATAAAATAAATTAAAACATACATAAATTCAACTAAATTAATTAAAATCTACATAAAAAGATAATTAAATAAAACAAAAACTGAAATAAAATTAAAACATATATGAACAAAACAAAAAAGCACACCAATTATGAATGAATGTTTGATGACACCCCAACATGAAAAACACATGGGCTACTGGGTGTCTAGAGGTAAAACCAGTTATGAAAGCATGCTGTAAAACAACAAAACTTGGACTAAACTAAAACACAATTCACCTTAAAGTCTGTTTACGGGTCTGTCTTGATGCCATGTTTGCAAGTTGAAACTTTTATCAAAATTTTGATTGGACACTGATGAAGATGAGTTCTAGGTGATCCTAGTAAATATTTGAAAAACACATTACGAATGAATGAAAATAACAATAACAACAACAACAACAACAACAACACCAAATAAATAAATAAAATAAAAAAAATAAAAATGAAAAATAACACACCAATGGTATATGGAACATTTGACATAATAAAAACTTAATATCAATTACTTAAATACTATCTGGAATTTAAAACACTGGTATCATTTAACAACAGATACAAAAAAGAATTACAGACATACAGTTACATTTTATAACCATCATGTTCACAGTCTTTGTTACAGACTAAATTTAAAAGGAACGGAAAGGAAACATTTTAACATTAAACTCTGAACAGACTTTATTTACACTTATATATATCACACTGAGTACATGGTCAAGGACCACTCACACAATAAGACAGGAAACCTCCAGCTTGGAAGACATATATTTTTTTTTATATGCACCATCCTGCATGCAGGACAGCACATAACACAGATTTTGTCACACCAGTTACAAAGCACTGGACAGAATGAGATATTTCTCAATATGTGCACCAAAACCAATCTAACCATTCATTGCACTGTCAGTGCAACCATTCAGTTCACTGTCAGTGGAACCATTCACTGCACTGTCAGTGAACCATTCACTGCACTGTCAGTGGAACCATTCAGTTCACTGTCAGTGGAACCATTCACTGCACTGTCAGTGGATGATGATCTTACCAGTCAGGTGTGTTCTGTTCTTTTGAGAAACAAGAAGACAAGAAGAAAACAAAATTGAAATTAAAATGTTATCTCAATATATTAATACACAAATATTATCTGTATCATGTTATATTAATGCTGAGCCTGAGATAAAATATCGCATTAACGTATTATGTGCAGTGATGAAGAAAATGTTGCTGATAAACAAGACGTTAAAAAGTACAAGTTCTTACACATAGTATGTGAGAATACAGTTTCCTTTTTACTTAGTTTTTATTTTATAAAAATGCCTTCTTATGTAATAGAAAAAAAAATGATTGCAGAAATAAAGACATTCAATGATATGATGAACTGGCATGTCTTTCTGGTACAAGTTTGTGTAAGATCTATATATTGGTTTTCTTTAAGATTTAATCAAGGAATAATGGTTGATGATGAAAATGGTGTATTACAATTGGCTTATTTTATATTTGTCATATTTCACTGTCATCAAATTAAAGTCATATAGACATACATGAAATAAATGTAAGCTTTTTTCTTTCTTTTTTAAATGATAACAAAAACATTAAAAATAATAATAATAATAAATAGAAAATTAACAAAATTAAAAAATAAAATTTAATAATGATAAAGATTAAGCCAATATAAGTGAATGAAGCAACAAAATGGATTAAATTTTAAGTCATGAACATTCAAAAAACGTAGAAGCATACAAAACTCAGATAATATTACATATAGCAAGAACAGGTTTTATTTATATAGCCATTCAAAGAGCACAGTTTGGATGGAAACTAGACACTGAAATTGGCCAAGAAACAATTTTGGATGGAAATCAGAATTGAAAGTGGCCAAAAAACACAGACGTATTCCATTAAGGAGGTTTTACTAATTACTGCACATTACAGCCTGTTAACCGTTTCCATACAAAGACTGGATTATTTAGAAATAATTATAATAAAATGGCTGATAAAAATAAAGACAACAACAACAACCAAAAAATTCTGTTCTTTATATCTCTGAACAATTTGTTCTTAAATGTACATATTTATATATAAAGTGTAATACCATTTCTGCAAACATTTAAACATAATTGTGAAAGTATGAAAAAATAATCAGCAGAGAAATTGTAAATCCTAATCAATAGTTCTAGAAATGAAACTAAATAGAATGGAGATTTTGAGATCCTGCATAAGATATGAATACTTTTAAACAGTTGTAAATCCTAATCTATAGTTCTAGAAATGAAACTAGATAGCATGGAGATTCTAAGAATGATCCTGCACAAGATATGAATATTTTTAAACAGCTGAATGGATCATTCCTGGAATTACCAATTCTAATTTCATTTTCAGAACTGCATACAGGTCTAATGTTTAACTACTGAGGTAACTAGGTAATCATAAAAAATCTGAAAGATATGACAAATTCCAAACACACTTTAAAAACATAAAGCTTTCACAAATAACAAACAAACAATAGAGCAAGAAACAAAGAAAAATCATTCAGTGTGATGATTCATGCAGTAATTTCTTGTTGTACTATTTTTGCATGATTTCTGAGTGAATACGTCATTTAAGCGATGCTGTCTCAAAAAGACTAGGCAAGAAATACACAAAAATCCAGTTTTGGTATAAACGGGTGTAAAGCCCCGTTTTGTAGGTCAAGATGATAACAGTCTAAGTTTTGTTTTATATGGATAAAGGGAGCTAAATTCTGTTAGGTAAGTATGATACTATCAGTGACGTAAAGCAGATCTCTTTGCATGTGTATCTATCTGTCTATCTATCTATCTCTCTCTCTCTCTCTCTCTCTCTCTGTATATATATATATATACTCACACAAGTCCATAAACATATATACTGTCCATGGTAACTAGAAATGATAGCTGGTGATTTTTATTGGTTGTTAATCAGCAGGATGTCCCTTTTTTGTATAAAGTTTGGTGTCTATTATCTTAAAAAAATTTTTTATTTTATCTTCTTTGTAACATGGCCAGTTCCCATAGAAAAAAAAAATCATCTTTCATTCTGTGGTGGCTTTTAAAGTAAAGTGGAAACAGGTTTTAATGGGGTGATGGTCATAAATGTATACTAGGAAAGTTGTCATGCATCCTTTAATAAACATAATTAGTTAACTTTATCAGTTCTGCTTAGTAGAATGTAAACACCAATATACATTACACATAACCATAAATTCTAAAGATGTATAGACAAGAACATGTGAAAAAGACATACAATCACACTGACAGAAACACAAACATATCCTTGAAAGAAAAGAAAATGAGCCTCTTTATGAACACACAAAAATGGCTAAAGAATCTAAGTTGTTCAGAAATGCTTTAAGAAGCCATTAAAAGTCAATCATTAATATTCAAGGTTGTAATCAGATTTATAACCATAAGAACACTTGTAACTCAGGCCAGAGGAAGCACAGATCAATGAAGCAGGAAGAAAAATTAAGCAGAAGAAACCATTTAATGTCATACAAAGTTCCAAATTTTTAATAAAGACTGCAAAAGTTAAAAAAAGAAAAAAGTTAAACATTAACAAATGTATTTTAATCACATTTTCGATTAATCTTAAAAACAGCATATAACAAATAATTTTGTTTAAATTATAAGATATTTTTTCAATCTGATATTGCTAAAACTACAGATAATGTTTGTTGATTACCAGCAAAGGATCTTTTCAGTCACTTTCTCAGTAACAGGTATGAACATCCCACAATATGTAGCAAATAAGCTGTTGTTGTCGAGACAGTTATTAATCCAGCATGAAGTACAGATCCTGCAACATACCTGAGTATGGTTTTACATCACTGAGACACAACCTGTTCCCTAACCTTACAGAACTTTCTGATACAACGTACTGAAAAATACTGTTACTACAAGGTCATCATCTACACAATCACAGTCAGGAGTCTCTGATACAATCAGAATCTGACATCTGACATCTTGTTTTTTAAATCAGTTTATTAACAACAAAAATACGTAAAGATATTCCGTTAAGTACAATGCTTTAGTTTTGTAATATATGAAGAAGAAGTTCATTTTAAAATTTACAGTAATAAAAATCTAATACTTCAATGTATTTTGCAAGATAATAAATTATATATATAAAAAAAAAAAAAAATTTAAAGAATAATGCTTAGAAATAAAAGGATATCAGAAAAGTGATATCTGAAAAGATCAGATATATAATCATATATGTTTCAAAAGTCATGTTTAGTTAATTTCACAGAAAGAAAAAAAAAATCCTGTTTTGGGGTTTTGAGAACATCAGCCTGCATAAAATGCTAAGCCCAAATCAGTTATCAAAATCAACTTATTTCTTTGTGAAAATCAATATTAATTCATTTCACAGACATCCATGATAAGCTTAAATGATTTTCAATTATTTTTGACTATTTAAATTATCTTTTCTCTCTGTAGCAATGTGATTGGTTAACAGTAACATTATCTTCTCTCTCTCTACCCTCTGTAACAATGTGATTGGTTAACAGTAACATTATCTTCTCTCTCTCTACCCTCTGTAGCAATGTGATTGGTTAACAGTAACATTATCTTCTCTCTCTCTCTCTCTGTAACAATGTGATTGGTTAACAGTCTCTGTAGCAATGTGATTGGTTAACAGTAACATCTTCTTTCTCTCTACCCTCTGTAGCAATGTGATTGGTTAACAGTAACATTTCTTCTCTCTCTCAATGTGATTGGTTCTCATTACCCTATGTAGCAATGTGATTGGTTAACTGTAACATTATCTTCTCTCTCTCTACCCTCTGTATCAATGTGATTGGTTAACAGTAACATTATCTTCTCTCTCTCTACCCTCTGTAGCAATGTGATTGGTTAACAGTAACATTATCTTCTCTCTCTCTACCCTCTGTAACAATGTGATTGGTTAACAGTAACATTATCTTCTCTCACTCTACCCTCTGTATCAATGTGATTGGTTAACAGTAACATTATCTTCTCTCTCTCTACCCTCTGTAGCAATGTGATTGGTTAACAGTAACATTATCTTCTCTCTCTCTACCCTCTGTAGCAATGTGATTGGTTAACAGTAACAATGTAGCAATGTGATTGGTTCTACCCTCTGTAACAATTATTGGTTAACAGTAACAACATTCTCTCTCTCTCTCTATCTCTCCTCTGTAGCAATGTGATTGGTTAACAGTAACATATATCTCTCTCTCTCTGATTGGTTAACAGTAACATTATCTTCTCTCTCTCTACCCTCTGTATCAATGTGTGATTGGTTAACAGTAACATTATCTTCTCTCTCTTAACATTGGTTAACAGTAACATTATCTTCTCTCTCTCTACCCTCTGTAAAGTAACAATGTGAATGTGATTGGTTAACTGTAACATTATCTTCTTCTCTACCCTCTCTCCCTCTACCCTCTGTAGCAATGTGATTGGTTAACAGTAACATTATCTTCTCTCTCTCTACCCTCTGTAGCAATGTGATTGGTTAACAGTAACATTATCTTCTCTCTCTCTACCCTCTGTAGCAATGTGATTGGTTAACAGTAACATTATCTTCTCTCTCTTCCCTCTGTAGCAATGTGATTGGTTAACAGTAACATTCTCTCTAACATTATCTTCTCTCTCTCTACCCTCTGTAGCAATGTGATTGGTTAACAGTAACATTATCTTCTCTCTCTGTAACAATGTGATTGGTTAACAGTAACATTATCTTCTCTCTCTCAATGTGATTGGTTAACAGTAACATTATCTTCTCTCTCTACCCTCTGTAGCAATGTGATTGGTTAACAGTAACATTATCTCTCTCTCTCCCCTGTAGCAATGTGATTGGTTGTAACAATGTAGCAATGTGATTGGTTAACAGTAACATTATCTTCTCTCTCTCTACCCTCTGTAGCAATGTGATTGGTTAACAGTAACATTATCTTCTCTCTCTCTACCCTCTGTAGCAATGTGATTGGTTAACAGTAACATTATCTTCTCTCTCTCTACCCTCTGTAGCAATGTGATTGGTTAACAGTAACATTATCTTCTCTCTCTCTACCCTCTGTAGCAATGTGATTGGTTAACTGTAACCGTTTAGTATTATCTCTCTCTCTACCCTCTGTAGCAATGTGATTGGATTGGTTATTAGCAATGTGATTGGTTAACTGTAACATTATCTTCTCTCTCTCTACCCTCTGTAGCAATGTGATTGGTTAACTGTAACCGTTTAGTATTCATGTATCACTGAGATGAACTTCCTATTTTCTTCATGAATTTTCAAAATCATCTGATAATTACAAATCTTACAAATTCAAATTTGAAAATAAATCATAAACCAATTGTGGACAATTTTAAGTCGAAAAAAATAAAATAGTAATAATGAAATGAAATATTAAATTAATAATAATAATAATAATAATAATAATAATATAAAAGCAACTGATCTTTCATAATTTGGTTTCATGAAATATCTTTTACTATTTATGTTTTAAAAAAATTGTGATAATTTTCTCTTGTACTTTCAGTGTCACACGTATTTAATGAACTAAAACAACATTTGACATGGTCGACAAAATCTGCAATCAGCAGAATTCTTGTGTTCTATTTCATAAATCAGTATAAAGCAGGAGATGTACAGTACATGAAAACCTGACATGTGAAGCAAGATCTGTTGAGTGTTTGTAATTCCATCATAAATGAGTGGGAAGGTGGCTGTATATTGGCTTACACAGTCATCTGGGTTAATTTCTGTATGAGACCAATGTTTTACATCTGAAAAATGTAAATAAGTACCAGTGTATATAATTCAAGGACATTAATCAGTTCCAGATTTGCATCATTATGAACAGAAAATGATACTTCTGATTTTTTGAAATGATCTGCCTGATGACACCCAGAAATTGTATTATAAATAAATGAAGAAACAATATCCCAGTATATTCTAATACTTAACAGTTACTGGGCTGTCAAACACATTATTTTTTGGCAATATTAATACAACACATTAAATGTAATGTTACGCAAGTTATTTTTTTCAGTCAACTGATTTGTATTAGATGAAAATGAAAAGTCTACACAGCAGCCTTCGATGAATCAGCTGTAGGGAACTGGTTGGAATGGAAAATAAACCATTATACCGTATACATCACTGGTTATCAGTCACAGTCTGGGACAAAACACCTTCCAAACTGCAAGGCCCCCATATCTAACATAATAAAACATTTTTTGAATGTACCTATAGATTAGATATGAATATTGAAATATGTTTTACAAGATCCTGTAATAAACGTAAGTGCTGATCAAACACCAATTTCAGATTTCTGCATTTCCAGCAAATCAAACAACTCCTCCTGCAGCAAATGTCAATAGCAAGGGTTTATCTGCTAAATCTGTCTTGCAATAACTATCTGTTTATATCAAAAATGACAGTGAAGAAAGCTATTGTAGTCAATGTATGGCACATTAAATTGCTCTAAGGATGAATCCTTTCCTATTAAGAACTAGATGTTTTGTGGCTTTAATTGTAACTGTTATGAAAGGCTTTGAGAAATCAAGTAAACGTTGTTTCAGTTCAGTGATAAACTGCATATACAAGATTAGACAGGAAAAATGAATTAGTAAACAAAAGAAAAATCAATAAATAAATAAATAAATAAATGCACTGCTTTTGACCAAAAAATATGATAATAATAATAATAATAATAATAATAAAAATAATAATTAAAAAAGGTAAACAGATTTTAAATAATATTTTCCAATAATTAGTTTTAAATAATAAATAATCTTCAGTTCTGGAAGAGTAAGTATATTTCTGCTATTGTAATGCAAAAACAAATGGGTCACAGTGACCAAAAACTGAAGCACCATACGTTTTTGACCTCCTGCACTGAGCAGTGCAAAATTACTTGAAATCACAAGACTTCCCTTTTGGTGCTCAGCAGTGCATGGAAAGTATGGCAACAAGTAGAAAACATTGTTACTCTGCATCCACTAGATGTTTGTAAACTGCTGTTACTTGGTCAACTATTCAACAAAAAGGGGAAACCACATAATTATAATACACAATCTACCAACATTACAAAGAGTCTACAAAATTTTGTGCATTACTTCAATTAACTTCCAAGGCCAGTCATTAAATTAACCAGTGTACACAATGAGAGCCAAGATCTCAAATTACAGTATCAGATTTCACGGTTCTTTTTAAGTGAACAGATGTACACACATTGTTTTCTGTGTAATGTTCTAAAATGTTTTTATTGTAGTGGTTTTTATGATCTTCTGTAAATACTGCGTTGCTTTAGATCTGTGACATTTACCCAAGATGTTTTAAAAAGATTTCAAAAATAAATGCATTTGTGGTACAAACAGTCAATTTGTGTACAAGTGTGTGCCAGTATCTGCATAAATTACATTATGCATTCATTTGAGCTTATTGGTATTATGTGCACAAAAACTGTGAATCAGATGGAGATAGGTCACGTGTGTGTGTGTGTGTGTGAGTGTGAATGTGTGGGAGTGTGTGTGTGTGTGTGTGTGTGTGTGTGTGTGTGTGTGTGTTTGATTTTAGATCTATTTTGAAATCTGCATAAATAAGGATGGTATTTGTGGCAAGTGATAAATTTATTTCACTTATGCCATCATACATACATATATACATATGAATATGTATGCAAGTGTGTGTGCTTATGTGCATGCGTGTGCAAAATGGCTGAAACTGATTATAGCCAGTTGGTAACTGCCACATCACCATTCATCTGTTGTCGTATCAGTGTGGTCATGCACTGTTGATTCAATCAGTAAAGACAGAATCCATACAATGATTAAACAGATTCATATATTTACTTTCCATGAACAAAAGTGAATTCTGTTTTGACAATTTTTGTCTTATTAGTATATTTGTTTTATTTATTTATTTATTTTTTTTTTTTTTTTTTTTGACTGGCTTTTTATCAGAATTACTATATTAAAGGCTAGTAAAATAGTTTATGAGTTACGAAAATAAATGTTCAATGCAAAATGAAGGAATAAACATATATTTATAATATTAGATCATTATCTTTTTCTACCCCTTGGTAAAATACAAATTTTTCACTTTTCTTTTCAAGATTTTCATGATATAATCATTTACCAATGGTACCAATAAAATAAACTTTGCTGTTGAAACCACAGAGATCTAATGAAACACATGAACTCTCTGAAAGCAGTCCCTGAACCATTCTTCTACCATTTCTTGACCATTCACCTTATAGATAATGCCAATGTATATTAAGCAAAATTAATCACTAAAAATTCAGGTAATTCTAATCTAATCTCATCGATTTGTAGCACTTCAACAAAATAAGTCAGAAACCATTTTCAAATAACGATGGCAACAACCTTGATCTTCAAAAAATTACACAACTGCATTCATCCAAATGAAATTTTTGGTAACTAATATTTGATAAAGTAATGTATTTGTTAAATTTTTAGAAAAATATCAAAAGTCTCTGAAAAAAAGCAATGTCCTTGTGGTTGAAAAAGTTATGCAGAAAGTTATTTTTTTTATACAGAAAAGAAAAACCACAGTACAATGAAATGTATTCTTAGAGAAATGGCCTGAAATCAATGTTCTATTTTTAACATGAGGAACCTTGAAGAAATTGATCTGGCATGTTATCTAATCTGCAGAAAATCATTTAACATTTATGATGAATGGCTAGAAATGAAATTCATAAAGCAATGCTATTTTGTAATAGTAACTGTGACATCTTCAGTTTTTTTATTCTAAAGAAACCAATAAATATAAAACAATATAAATTCAGTTTCATTCGCTCTTTCAGTCCATAAAAAACTAAATATGAGCAGACAAAAGCAATCAGATCAAAAAAATTTAGAAATTGGGGTAGGATATTTATACATTTAATTATTAAATTATATTACCCATTTTCTGGTCATCAAATAGATCTTTTCTACAAATATTAATTACAGGTACTGAAATCCGGAAAGATCAGAAAATTGGAAGATTTTTCCCGGAGCTATTTTCATAGTTGAGGCTCATGTGTGTCGTCCTCACCAGACCAGAACTACTCTTTCAAGCCTTGTGGTGTTCATTCACTCACCACACACTGTTTATGTGTCAAGTCACTACAGTTGTGTATCATCAATTTTCTTTCAGTTTTCAATTTTAAAATGTTTATGGCTAATGAATTACGTATTTAGATGCCTTGATACCAGAAAACCAGAAAATCCCAAAATCCGAAATGCCTCAAGCCCTAACAAGGAGTGCTGATAATTGGTCCAGTACATGTATAACTTTATAAGGTTTTTTTTTACTTCTTTTTTTTTTTAATAACAATATTTCATTTGTTTATGGTTTGTACTATAACTTCATAAACACATTATTTTTTATCTTTGAAAATTTTACAAAATAAATTAATAAGTGACTATTCTTTTTGTTCTTAAAACAAATAAGAATATAAAACAAGAATTCCAGTCTGAAAATTTCAAGAGGAAATCCATATTTTCACCTGAAGGTTATAATTTACACCAAGAAGATCTATCATAATTGACAATAAAATTTCCAGATTAACAACTGTGTCAAAAGACACTGTGACAAACCATCACAAAACCATATTTACACATTTGTATCAAAACTTACACCTGATGACAAACTCAACTGATTTTGTTTTCAATATTTTTTTAATAATAACTCATCATATTACAACATCAGCTTTTAAGAATTCTTTAATTTTCTTGCATAATGATATGCCTGAAGAAATTATGGCGTATTTGCAGCAAGAGATCTCATATACAACTTTTAAGAATGCATGATCTTTGATGTTTGCACATCAAGTTTATATGGAATGGGAAATTGGTCACACAAGACACACCAAGGTAAATCGATTCTTGACCTGTTACACACTTCAAGGTGATTGCACTAACTTCTGGACAACTGTCAGCTCCTGCAATAGATTGTTTTGTCACCTAGAACTCTCTTGTTTTAGAACTGCTTACTTCTGCATCTGTCTGGATGTGTTCATGCATTAAACAGGGAATTTGCAAATATGCTCTTGATGCAGTGTTTGCCTGAAAATGCCACAGAATATATTTGCATTTTGGGTGGAAGTCTTCACTTACTCCTAACATTTCACCTGACTCATTCAGGAAAAAACTACAAAGTATAATGTCATGATTAATAATTAAAATAATATTGTATCTTGTTATTAAGAGGATACAATACACCTTCCTTTTAATCTATCTTTGTTTTGTTTTTTCTCTTCAAAAATCTTTGATGAAGGCCAAAAAAATAACTATTTGATTTACAGCTATTTTAACCCCTGCATGTAGATCATATGGTAATGTAATGCAATCAGATTAACACCTCTATAAAAACAGAGTTAAAAATTCAAGTCATGCTGTAACTGCAAGTTAGATAAACAAACTGGTTAATGCACAGGGCTGACAGTACTTAATGCAATGAACCATCAACTCAGCATTTTCACCTAACACAAATGACAAAGCATTCCATTCCTGTGTCCTTTAACTACTATTGACTTAGTTCCTTTGGACAAATTACCTGCTTGGTAAAATGCACACTTCTCTTTTCTACATTATAACATTAACCTTGACCTTAAGTGACCCTGAAGTTAAAGATCCTTTTTACTGTCAAGAGCACTCCTTCTTTTTTTCTTTCTTTGTTTTTTTATGTGATTCTGCACAGAATTATGTGAAAATCTGTAATTATAGTTGGAGAAAATGAGACTTGGTTTAATCTTAAACCATAAATTTGACCTTGTTCAAACAACTTTCCTATTATTAGACATAACCGTGACCTCTGAACAAGACATATCTTTTATATAAATTATGGTAGCAAAATCTAATACAGTACTTTGACCTTCTTTTTTTTCCCCATTTATGATGTGGTTGTTGTTAAAATTAATTTAAAAAAAAATTAAATATTCTTCTGAAGTGTCCTTGAAAAGATGTATTACAAAATAAAAATTTTACATTTTTTATAATCATTTGTTTTGAACAAAGAAATTCTGACTGACAGTCTGGTTTGTTATTTGTCCACTTTTCCATATTTCTTTGGTAAAAATTTAATTTCTTTTGGAGCCAAATGCAATCTTGGATTTATGCTTTATATGCACATTTCATTTGTATGGAAACAAAATTAATTTTTCTGATTATAAGGGTGGGTTTTTTTGGGAGTACACAGGATCAAAAATAAATTCCATATGTTACCCAGAGTTGTTTCCCATGATTTAACAAAAATGATTCAACAGCTTTTGAAAATAATTTTATAAACAACAATTTTCTTAAGCAGTGGAAAAAAATGTTATTTGACTGATTTACTGCATTTAAGTGTACAAAAATAAATTCAACATGAAGGTACATTCATCGTTTATTAACCTTCAGAATCCATTGTTCATACGGACAAATTAGTCAAGGACATTTGATCAAAATCACATGCATTACAAAGAATTGCATTTAATATAACATTAAATTAGATGCATGCTGTTGTAGGTAATTAAAGCTGTTTTTAAAATTTTATTTTATATTTGTCATTGCAAGGTGCATATGGTTCAGGGCTACATTTTCACATCATGACCTAGATTTACAAGTACATGCAGAAAAAGTAGTTCTCTTATGAAATTAAGTGCTTGGGCTTGCTTTTTTTTTAATTAGCAAAATAAACTTCCATTATTGTTAACTTGTAATTTTATTTTAATTTTTTTTAATTTTTTAAAAAAAAATTTTAATATTAAGTATCAGAAGAGAAAAATGTCCTGGTCCTCCATTTTGAAATGATCCACAACCTCTCATGCTACATTTTAACAAAGAAACCACACCCTCGCTTTATCAATTAGTTAAAAAGAAATTCAAATATGAAATTTGTTGTGAAATTTATTACTGTCATTATTATACTTAATTATTATAAATTGTGTGACAATTTTTTTTTTTTTTTTTTTTTTAAATTGCTTATATCATTTATATTTTTGCCTAATATCCCAATAATAATTTGTTTTAAAATTCAAATTTGAAATCCAAGCACATGTACTGTGGACATTACTGTACATTTGCTTATCAGTCCCACCTCCCTCTTTATTTGCCAAGTATCCCATAAACAATCTGGCAGCTTTAATGAACATGAAAAACCAAATTATTAATTTTTGGCAATTTATGGGACTGAAAAAATGAATTATAAATAAATATATTTAAAAGAAAAAAAGGAAAAGTCTGATTTTCCTCAACCTTTTTTTTTTTTTGCCCATAAGAAAATGATATTAACTCAATAATCATCAATTCGGCCATTGTAACTACAAGGTCTTCATTTTTGCTGATTTTTACGTAGTTATTTGGTAGGAACTAGTCTATCTAGAAAGTACAAACTTTGCGCCTCAATGGGCTATGACGTGGGATTGAAAATATCTTTGTTTCTTTTACAAGCTGTCCTTTTGATCACAAAATATCTTGGTCATCAAAAAATAATCTAATTTTTAATTTTAGAACTTACTTTTTGGATATAGGCATTTCTTCGAAATTTGGTATCCTCTCTTATAATCCACAATGACTCAGCTATGAGCAGCAGTAGTGTATCTTTAAATGTCAATGCAGCACAACGCTACTTCAACATATTTAACTGAACTGACAGAAATCAGTAGTAAAATATGTCTAAAATCCTATAAAATAGTTGTCACAGATACGTCTTCGAAGCAAGTTGATAAACACAACGACAATGACCTATTTATAAACATAATGATCCATGCGACGAAACAGTACACAGAAATCGTCGGTATGACGTAGACTACATGTACGTCGGTACCCAAGTCGAGGTAGGTCAGGTCGGGTCATGTGTAAAAATAGGTTTATCCAAGTTGGTTTCAATACGGAAAAAATGATTTAAGCATTTATGCAAAACATTTGATTTTTAATTAGCAACAAGATGAAAAGTTTTCCTGCTTTAATATATTTTTTTTCACTAATAAATACTTTTTCTTTCATCAAATAATATTTTTAAAAGGCAAAACAATTTTGACTCAAAGATGGCGCCGGTCAACGTATGCTGTTGGTAAATTCCTCCTAACCTGATTATGATGCAATTACAGCCGAAACTAGAATAGCATGATGCAATACCTGATTCTGACCTTGTACCTATAAAAGTTTTCATCATTTGGGCGAAAACATCTAAAATGTTAAATAAAGGTTGTGATCATGATAACTCCCAGATAACTTTGTCATTTGCTGACAGAGAACAGTGTTGTTGAAAGAGCAGATATGTCACAGCTTTCGTAACACTCTTGAACTTAAAGCGCTGAACTAAATACGTATTTGTGTTTAATACGTTTTAAATTTATAATAATTACATTTAAACGAAATAACGTTATATGATGAAGTAATCGAAATTGTTTATTATTTAGCATTTTCTTGAGCAAAGCACTTTGTATGAGCAACCAAACGGTATCGACTATTTCAGAAATAAATAATTTAACTCATCATCTGGAACAGAATAAATTTGGATTTTATCTACATGTAATAATTATCATCATTATCATCATCATAAAAATATAAATAATACTGTTTTCCTTTACTTTTGAAAATTAGTTTGAATGCGAACGCATTATAGAATTTTAAACATTTATTTAGACTCATTTATTTTATTATTATTTACATGCGTTTATTATTATTATTACTATGGAGGACATCATGTGAATATTTATCATATGAATACTGTAGTTATGATGTCTCCATTACAAGCTAATACAGTTTGATCAGTGGCTATTTCCCGTTACAGCTAATGCTCCAAAACTGATTCGTCACAGGCCGTAGTCCTAGCTGAAATCTATTTGATGGAAATAATGAACATAAAAGGTGCTTTTCTACTAATCCATGAGAGAAATCGTTTGGTATGTTGACTCTGTTCGCCATCAACCTTTATTATTATTTAAGTGGGGGTTTTTTTGTATGTTTTTTTGTTTTTTGTTTTTTTAAATTTTAAATGCATGAATTAAAAATACTACTACTACTACTACTACTACTACTACTACTACTACTAATAATAATAATAATAATAATAATAATAAATCATTAATAATAAATAAATAGCTATTTCCATCAATAACCAATGTTCCGCGATGAAATATGCAGTCAGTGAGATAGTTTAGTTTAAAAATCGAATGGTGTGGTTGCAGTGTATTTTATCATAACTTATCTTAAAATAAGCAATCATTTATTCATTTTCTGTTCTTCTAATTATTATTAAAATTAGTAGTAGTAGTAGTAATAGTACATCGGTGATGGTGATGGCAATCTTTTCAAATGGTAATTTTTCATTATCACTCTTTATTCTTTTGTTTGTTTGTTTGTTTTTCTGTTTTTATCATTCCTGTCTTTCTCACCGAGCTCTTATTTTTATCTCGTAGTTCACTCTGAAATGCGTAATATGTCCGCATTTTTGGCGCGGTGTATTGTAATGAATGTTTTCTGGATGCTGTATCAAAGTTCGTACTAATAAACGATTCCGAAAATGCAGGTCCGTACATGCCGTTTACAATAAAATATAGTGAACACTCGAGTATGGAAACAAATGCTTTAGTATGCAACTGCAAAAATATTTTTCTTAATTATTTTTAATAGTCTTCTTCTTTTCTTCTTCTTCTTCTTCTTATTATTATTATTATTATTATTATTATTATTATAGTTGTTGTTTTTGTTGTTGTTGTTGTTTATTTATTCATTGTCAACCCTAGTAAATATAAAGGTAACTCTGAAATAGCATTCACGTTGAATCCTTTGCAATGACCACTTCTTAAATATTGTAAAGCTAGGGATGATTTAACTTTGTGTACATAATAGGAAAATAACTTGTCAGTCCAGTAATGTCTGTTGTAATACACTTTATCTTTAATATCTCTATATGTCATATATTTTTATACGTTCCAGAAAGCTGAGGAAAAAGAAAGAACGTAATAGCTATTTCAAATTTCTATACGTAGACTTATTTCAGAGTTATTCCCTCAGATCAATAAGAGGTCGCATCAGAAATAACAAAGGTTGCGACCGAATTATGTACTTGTTCGCCAAACCCGAAAGTTTAACAGATTTAACCAACCGCATCCACAAATAATTAATGGAGGCGTGTCAGAAAAACCCAACTGAAACAGTCCTTCGCGAAGATCGTAAACAAGGATGTTTATAAACGCTTGTTTCACAGAACGACTAGCCCGGAGCGGTTTTATTGGCCCGGTGATTCACAACGCGGTCGATATTAATGTAAGTGTGACAAGCAAGTTTTAACGCGCGCTTCACAGAGCGACTCAACAGACTGGTTTTATTACTAGACTGATTCACATTTCGGTCGATAGTTACTACTAGTCCTAGAAAGCTTTGCCGTGGTGACACTCGATTACGCTCTCTCTTTTCATTGTTATACAAAACTGTTTTAATTTTATTTGTTTTGTTTTGTTCGTTATTGTGTTTAATATGCACCAATTAAATACTACTTCTACTACTACTACAAATAATAATAATAATAATAATAATAATAATAATAATAATAATAATAATAATAATAAATTAATTAATTAATTAATAGCTATTTCCGGTGCCCTGCGTTGAAATCTGTTGTCTATGAGAAGCAAATTAATATTTACCTGTAACTTATTTTAACATTTTGCAACGTATTCGTTTCCTATTAATTTTATTATTATTATTATTATTATTATTATTATTATTATTATTATTATTATTTATTTATTTATTTATTTATTTATTTGTTATTTATTATTTTATATATATGTATTTTAAATACATAAATGAATAAATAAATGAATGATGGTAATGGTAATAATAATAGTAGTAGCAGTACAACAATAATAATGGAAGAAATGATAACAATTTTGGCTAATAAATCAATGCTTTTGAAAATCTTTTTGAATCAATAAAAACACTATAATAATAATAATAATAATAATAATAATAATAATCGTCATCGTCATTGACATCGTCGCTACAATAATCATCATAAATGTATTTGTGTTTTATACATTTTAAACTGTGCCAAAAACCGGTGAAAGATAAAATAATTATATTTTCTAAAATACAAACAACAGATTTCACGTTTACAATCATTATTTAAACTGAATAAAGGGATTCATGTTGTTCCCAAATGAATAAAAGAAATAATATGTGCCTGATGTTTCAAAAGTCTGATATTTCAAAATAATAAATATACTATCATTATTTCATACATAACACATAAATAATAAATATAAAACAACACGTTGCCTATTTGCTGATCTTACTGTTACATTAAATTACCTAAGAGTACTGAGAATTCATCATTAAAACCTAGCTTATATGTTGTTGTTGTTGTTATTATTATTATTATTATTATTATTATTATTATTATTATTATTATTATTATTATTATTTACACGCTCCTGTTTTCATGTTAAAGAAACGACAGGCGCTCAAACTAGTTTATGGTTGTTGGGGGCTAGGTATATTATTATTCTACATCGTTACCGAGTACCTTTAATGACTGTGGAAGTCTCGGTCATATCTTGACTCTTGTCCTCTTTATCAGAGTGAATTAATCGAGACTTGTATACCAGTGGTGCAACATCGAGAAACGAGGTTAACAGTAAGTGTCTGTTAATGTGTTATTTTCATATTGTAAGTTTAATTTTATTTCGAAAATAATAAGTATTTATATGCCTTTTGATTTTTTTTTTTTTTTAAATTAATAATTTGGAGTGTTTTGTACTGATGTCTTCGTTCAATCAATCCTTATCAAGTTATCTCGATACGACGATAGGTTTTCACTTTTCAGATTGTCATTTCTTTCGAGTGATGTGACTTCATTAAATTGCTGTGTTTTAATACAGCATCTATTATTATATTAGTAACTACTAAGGACATATGATCGTGTTCAATTATAGTACAGATTATGTCTGAATAATTATGAGTTTTATCTCCATTAATTGTCCTTATCGTCAAGAGTTGTCTTTTTTACATAAGAGTTATCGTTCATGGACAATTTTCGTTTTGTTCTAAATAAGTTATCACTGTTATGAAATAAAAAAGTATTTCTTCAGATAAAGGAGGCTATTAACCATATATTTTGAGGAACATTTAGAAATAATTTAATAAACAAATCAGAGAAATGCATTTCTAAAAAAAAAACCAAGTAATTTATTTTACATAATTATTATATAATCATCAGTTTATTTTTATTCTTTAAATTATTATTTATTTATTTTATTATTATTATTTTTTAATCAAATATTTTAATTGTAAACATTTTGAAGTTTCTTTTAAAAAATAATAATGACTACCTTTTTTTTTTTATCTACAACAGGTATTCAATAACCTATGTTTTTGTGGAAAGTTCTTCCATTGTTGACCAGAGAATTTGTAAAAACAACTTTGAGATATGTTCACACAGCAAAACCTGGCAAGCTACTGACAATGAAACTTGACAGTCCGGAGTTCAAGTCCTTGTTCACACCAGAACTCAACAGACTTGTTTCGATTTTTAAAAAACACAACCATGAACTGCGAATTGCAGGAGGGGCAGTGCGAGACTTGCTCATGGGAATTGAGCCTCATGATGTGGATTTTGCAACTACAGCAACACCTGATGAAATGAAGGAGTTGTTTGAGTTGGAGGGAATACGAATGATAAATAACAGAGGAGAAAAGCATGGAACCATTACAGCCAGAATTAACGATAAGGTATTAATATTATTAACCCTTTTTTTTTTTTTTTTTTTTTTTTTTTTCCTAATTAGATTTTTCTTCATTTCCTCCTTTTTCTTCTTCTTCTTCTGCTTATTATTATTATTATTATTATTATTATTATTATTATTATTATTATTATTATTTTCTCTCTCCATTTTTTTTCTTAATTTTTTAATTTATTTTTAGTTGTTGATGTTGTTGATTTTACTTTTTTTTTTTTTAAAGATGCTGCCAATTCCCTGGATCTTTCTTTTTCAATCATAGATTGACTTTTTGTTATTAGTTGCTCTTCTGAAATTTAAAAAAAAAAAAAACCTTTATAAAAAATGTTTATTAGCACATTTTATAGCAAAACCATAGTTATAATGTTTTTAAAATTTACATAGCGTCCTTAACGTGGACATCTCAAGATAAGTTTTTTTCTGATCATTATTTAAAATATGACTGAAAAAGTTACTATTTTTCAAAGAGTATGATGTAATAATTCATCTTGTTTTCTTTTTTACTTTTTTTTTTTTTTTTTCTTTTTATAAACTGATTGATTTCATATATTAATTTTTTTAAACTATTAATTATATTTCTTTTGAAAATATAATAAAATTTGTGTTTGTTTAAATTTATTGAGAAATACATTGTTATTAAACTGAAGTCATGTTTCATTCCATACTATTATGTTTTGAAATTAGGATAATTTTGAAGTTACCACTCTTCGTATTGATGTTGTTACGGATGGGCCATGCTGAAGTGGAATTTACCAGAGACTGGCAGCTGGACGCAAACAGAAGAGATTTAACAATCAACGCCATGTTTCTTGGTGAGATTTTATACTTTCTCATTAAAATACTAGATAAGTTTATATCAACCTAGCTTGGAAATATATACATTTTTCTTATTTGTTACATCCATGCTTTAAAATGGAATATATCTATAATCCCAAGTTAAATTTTAATTTTTTAAAATATAGACCCTTACCAAAAAAAAAAAAAAAAAAATTATTACTCTTGTTTTCTTTATTGATACATTTATTTTCTGCAAATGATGTCTTATTTAATTTTTGATAATTTAAATATATAGCATACTTATATATGTTTTAGTAAATTACAAATTAAATTATTATTTTGTAAAATGATCTTAATAACCCTTTAATTTCAGATATATAAAACATATTGATAGTTCCAGCAAAGAAATAAGAATAAAATGTTCTATTTCTCTGTATTTTGCTTTAACATTTTATTGTACTCATAGCAGCAGATTTTGTATTTAATAAATAACTAGTTTGCCTTGTGATTACATAGTGAAATTTATTTTAGATGTTATTATTGGGAAAATATTTAAACTGTTACTAATGGCAACAGTCAAAGCAGACCTCTTTCTTCATTAACTAATAGAAAACATTACTATTAAATGAACAAATTAGATTTAAAAAAAATATATATATTATTGCTCTCTCTCTCTCTCTCTCTCTCTCTCTCTCTCTCTCTCTCTCTCTTTCTTTCTTCTTTCTGTGTCTTTCATCTCTCTCTCTCTCTTTCCTTTCTCTTTTTCTTTCTTTCTTTTTAAATAAAATTTATTTTCTGTGTTTTTGTTATGTTACAGGTTTTGATGGGACAGTCTTTGATTATTTTAATGGCATGGAAGATCTCAACAAACGCTGTGTTAGATTTGTTGGTGATGCTAATGAAAGAATCCAAGAAGACTATTTAAGGATACTTAGATATTTCAGGTTTTTATTCTCTTTAATCTAATTTTTTATATTATTATTATTATACTTTTTTGAGTACTCAGGTTGCATAGATGAACTGCTGATGTAATTTAAATTAGTCAGTGTAACAAAAATGTCCCCAAATGGTCATTTATGTTTTTTTCAATGGTATTTGTTATTATTTTATAAAACATTATCCACATATAAATTGTAATAATTGTAACAAATAAAAAAAAATGTGGTTTCCAGGATTAATTCTTCTTTTTGCACCTTAGAGCTATTTTCTAATTCTGCCAGTGCTCCAGGAATGTGGGCTTTTATAAATAGAGAGATGCATATAAAAAAATAGTTATATTCTGTAATATGAAAACAAATTCAGAATAGTACTGATGTCTTAATCAAAATTAAAATATACAAAATGTTATTTATTAACTTTTGATTCCTGATACAAATATAATTGTACATGCATACTTGGACTCAGTCTTTGAGGGGAAATATATTTTAAATTGTTCAGCAATTGTATTTTTAATTTACAGAGTTTTACGGAAGAATTGCCAAAGGTCCCAAATGTCATGACATGGAAACACTGGAAGCAATCAGAAACAATGCTAGTGGTTTAGGAGGTAAAGCAAAAAAAAAGGAATGTTGAGTGATAGATTATTGATAGTGAAAAATATTTATTGTCATGAAACTAATGAACCTTTTGTCCTAGACAATATCAAAAGTTTCTTATTTGTATATTTCAATTATTTTCTCTTTTAAATTGCTAGTTTAATATTAATTTTAAAATTACTGAAATATCTTTAATACAGAATTTTTGTGTATGTTAAGCAGTGAATATGTCATTGTAGATTAACAGTTTTGTCACAGCTTTAAAAATATAAAATAATTAAAAATCCTACACAAGTAATATAATTTATTATTCTACATACAATTAAATAGACACACAAACTCAGAAATTTCAGTAAACTTTTTTCTTTTTAACATTGAATGTACAATTTTTAAAATGATGTAATTTCTTATTTTATTTTAGGTATATCTGGGGAACGAATTTGGGTGGAACTGAAAAAGATTATCATTGGAAACTATGCTGGAAGTATTATGGAAGAAATGGTTAATCTTGGTGTTGGAAAATATATTGGTAAGATAAAATATTTATTTTATTCTTAAGTTAAAAAATATTTATTTTATTGTTACACAGAACTGACCAGTTGTTTTAAATTTCATCTTAAAATAATTGAAGAAAATTGGAATAACTCTATATATAAAAAAATAATAATAATAAAGATTTAAAAAAAAAAAATTCTGAAATTTGATATTAATTTATGTACTGATCTCTAAAAATGCTCATTCAGGTGTAAGGGACATTACTCTTTCAGAGACATCACATTTGGAACTATTCATTTGTCAAATTTGCACACAAAGTCTTGATATGTAAGAAAATGTTTTAAAAACATTTCATTTATTTTAAAAATATTTTTAGTAAAAGGACTTGAATTTATTATTAATTATGTTATTACTCTTCAAAAAATTAGGTTCAATTCAAATTTATATTTTATTTTTAACACTATATCTATATAAAATATTAAAATTTATAGAACATAATTTTAAAATGTTAGATTTACTTCATGAATAGAAAATTATTTATTTATTTATTTATTTAATTATTTATTTATTTTAATATATCAGGATTTCCTACCCATCCTGATATAGAGGAATTTTATGCAGTTTGTGAGAGGTCTGCTGACCTTTCACCTCAGTGTTTGACCTTGATGTCAGCTATCTTTCAAGATGAACAAGAGGTTAGTATTCTGGACTTAAGGCATGATGCATGTTCCTGAATCTTTATTTTATACACATATACACCCACACACACATACAGATATACATACAAATATATAATATACCTATACATATATATACACACACCTATACTGAGGCATAAGGCTGCAGATGACAGTATTTTAGTTATTCAGAATAGAATAGGAGTCTTTGAGTCACTACAAACCAGTCATGGGTGAACTGCAGGTCTTTCTGAATGACATGCCTAATTTCATGAGGAAAATAAAGTTTATTACTAGTGTGGCCTGCTTCATAAGCAATGTTCTCAAAAAAGGTTGCCGGTGTTTGTTACAACCCATTTTGACTAGATTTAGAATTAATGATATTTGGAGATTTATTGTAGAAAATACAACAGAGAACCAGTAGATTTATACTCCACATTACTTGTATTTTATATATTAATATTGTTTATTACATATTTATGATATACAAATGTATTTAGAATATAAAATTTATATATGATTATATATGATTAATATGTTTTTTAATTGTGTTTTAGGTATACAATATGAATAAACGACTGAAAATGTCAAATGATGAAGTCAAACTGGGACTGTTTATTGTAAAACATCGCTCAGAATATGTTAGAGACAGACCCATCAAATACTGCAGGGATCTTTTGATTGATTCGACCGGCAAGGAACCAAAGGTCAAGGACAAAATATGTGAACTTCTCAAATACCATGGTGATAAAAAGGTTTTGCAGGCATTTTCTGCATGGACTCCACCAAAGTTTCCAGTCTCGGGTTATGATCTTGTGGAACGGAAAGTGCCTAAAGGTCCGGTTTTCACTAAAACCTTAAATGAGCTGAGACAGATGTGGAAGAAAAGTGATTTTAAAATGTCAAAAGACGAGCTGCTGGATAAAGTGGAGGAGGTGATGAAAACTGTTTGAAATTCTGCTACACATGTTCAAAGTCCACAGACATTTACTAACGTAATTTTACATGTGTAAATTAATTTATTTATTATTATTTTTTTTTTTTAGTTAATTTCTTTTAATTATTTATTTGTTGTTGTTTTTTTAATTTTACTTCATTTTATTTTGTTACTTATATTTTAGGGTTATATTGTTTATTTTTCAGTTGTATTATTAATATTTATTCAGAAATTTTAGTTTAATAGTTGTGTTATTATTCATTTATTCATTTTTAATTATTATTATTATTTCTTTATTGTTGATTCTGTTAATGTATCGCTGCAGAGTGTTTAGAGTCCAAAGATATTACTGGACACATTGTGATATTATTCATATGTTGATGGATACATAATACTATACCAATTTATTTAAAATGAAATATTTTCCAAAAAGTGAAATAATTCACATTAAAAAGAAAGTAACAAGCAAGGATTTCGTTTTCACAACGAGAACTGTTTTAAGGAATATGTCATGTGGAAATCGTATGAGAAAATGTAAGTATAATGCATCTTTAGTGTTTCATAATTTGGAGTATTAGCTTGTAAGCATTTGTATTAGAAAAGATATCAAGTTAAAAGTAAATGAATTAGCAGAACAGAATCATGTGGCATTTTATTGTAAATTTGTTTTCAGAAGTTACTTACTCTTATGTTCAGCTTTCTGCAGCTTAAGTTGGTTCTCAATATTTAAATTAAAAACAGAAAATGGACCTGGTTGATCCATTTATCAGCATTTATTATTTCAAATTTAATTTGTTTTTATTATTATTGTTTTTGTTTTTTGTAAATGAATTTCATGTAATTTACATTTGTTAAAACATTTTAAATGAGCACATTTTTTCCAAATAAATTTATTTTGTAGAAAAATAAGGATTTTGTGTTTTGTAATAGAAATTATGCTCAGAATTTAATTCTGCACTACAGAAACATCAACAGTATTAATAACAAAGGAAGGAAGACAAGTTTTAACTACTCATTTAGCATACATTTTTAATTTAATTATATAGCACAATAAATACCTTTTAGGACTCTAAAGAAAATAAAAGAAGAAATTATTATCATTATTATTATTATTATTAGCAGCAAAGGATCATTATGTTAATCATGGTAACTCACTGGTAAGGAAAATAACTGTGGCAACACTATGACTGATTTGTCTGCTCCTAATCCAAATCTTAAAGAAATTATTCTTCCTCTGATACATAATAAACTTCATGTTTTTTTCAATAGAACAAGTTCCAAAGTAGGAAAAATTAAAACAAAAATAATTTTTTTGTGAAAATTTATTAATTATTCAGAGATAATATGTACATCCCTGGCATGAGAAGAATTGTAATTTTGTTTAATATACAATGTTGTTCCACAGGCAGAGAAAACAAACTCTACAAAAGTCTAAAAATATAATAATAACTTTGATAAATACACATCCTCTGAATTACTTATCATGTGATTATGTTTCTATGAGATATGTACAAAACAGCAAGGTTTGTCATTACTGCCTTTTAAAATAAGCACTAACCACAAACACTGCCAGATTATTTTTAAAAATAATATTAATTTTGGTTATGTACATCCATATATATATATATGTGAATAATAGTAAAAAAAAAAAAAAAAAAAAAAAAAAAAGAAGAAGATTATTTCAATGTTTTCTAGGCAGACAGACCAAAAATGGGTTGTGAAAGAACAAATTTTTTAAAAAAAATGTAAAAAGTTCTATACAATATACAAATAATATAACTGAAAGACTAAAATTATAAGATCATTTGCAAAGCTTTTGAGATGGTCTATAATTCAATTTTTAAACCCCAAGGAACTAAAATCTAAAGGATATAGACATGAATTTAAATTTTTCTGTTCATTTACATCAATATCACTGTTTTACTTGGAACTAGAAAAAAAACTTTCCTAATAATAAAGTATGATATAACAAAATGAATGTGCAACAAAAACTATTTTCTGATAAACCCTGTTATGGTCTGTCTACCACAGCAGATAACTATAAACTTTTTTCTTAAATTATTTAGTTATCCTGGGCTAGTTCTGAATCTGTCTATGATTTGGACCCTTTGTTTTATGAAGAGATTTGCATGTATAAAGCATTTTATAGATATTTACAATATTATAAAGAGACTCGCCAGTAATAGAGATATAAATTGTAACAGTTAAATGTAAAAATTAATGTAATAATATAGTTAATATATCAAACATTAATATAACAGATTCTGAACAAATTAAAATTCATATTACACATCATGGATATAAAGATTAAAAAAATAATAATAAAATAATGATCATTCTTATCCTGTCATGCAAAAAAATTTTTCTTGTTTTTGGGTGAAACTTTTTAAACATTATTATATATATATATATATATATATATATTACATACTCTTTTTTTCAAGTAATATTTTATTTGCAATTTAAAAAAGAAATAAGTTCATGTTAATTCAATTTTTACTCTCACATTCAAATCCATCCAAAATTATTTTATTTATTTTATTTCATTTTATGTTATTATTATTATTATTATTATTTTTTTTTTATTATTATTATTTTTATTATTTTTTTTTTTGGCCTTGTTTGGCACTTCAACTGCTGTTTGTATATTTACAAAGCAATTTATGAATTAAAGAAAAAAAAAAAAAAAAAAAAAAAAAAAAGAAAGTGAAAACTTTAAATTATTGCTTAATGCAGACAGATAACCTGAGAAAAACTAGTCCTTGCTCTGTGGTGAAGTACATGTACACCAACAGTTATCAGCATCAGTACAAGTCGGATCCACTCCATAAGCTGATTAAGCAAAAAAAAAAAAAAATAATAATTATAAATAAATAAATAAATAAATAAATAAATAAATCATGAAATAAAATAATAATAATAAATAAATAAATCATGAAATAAAGTAACTGTATGAACAATGGCACTACAATACAAGCACTGATGATAAATACTAAATTATATGGAATGTTATATAAATAAATTTTTGATGATTATCTCTGAGTATTATGATGAAATCCACTTGATGGATTCTCTGATACAAAAAAAAATATTATTAATCATGATAAAACCATTTTACAGTGGATTATCTGTCAAATATTAAATTAATTAACCGGTAGAATTGTTAATTCTACACACAAAAAGCCAATCAAATGAAAGAATAATGTAATAGATTATCACAACATATGTCATATTTACAGTATCTCACGACACCTTTATCTTAGAACATGACAGTACCTTCCATAAAACTTTGTTTGAGGCAGGAGGTTTGATACATTCCAAAACAACTTTATTAGCATCTTCACAATTTCTTGCTTAATTTAAAGTATTAAAAATGAAGCCATGTCCACAGCAGCTTTATCTTTTGCAGGATTTCTTTTGTCAGTGCCTTTTATTACATCATTATTTCAAGTTTCTGAAACCCACACAGTTGCCATTTTTTGACTGTCACAGAACTATGCCAAATCCCTTGACTTTTCTAAGACATTCTGTGAACCTTTCTAGATCATTATCTATACTTAGTGCTAGTCAGAATTATAGAATAAGTCTGTATTGGAAACTAATACAATCATAAAGCTGTTTGTTTCTGTTTCATGCAGCAAGATTGTAAAACTTGATTCTGTTCTGTTCTGTTGCTGATTATTATTATTACTACTTGATATTAATTGATTTTGTTACAGAAAAACAAAAAAAGAACTTACTTTTTTTTAATTCAAGACTGCATAACCATACTTTTATTTATTTATTTTAAATAAAATCAAAATAATGTTACTGGTTTGTTGTTTTGATTGTGAATGAATTCTGCATAAATGGAAATGGTATGAATATGAAATTTATTCCTCTATATATATGTATGTATATATATATATTGTTGTATGAATACATTTGGTAGTAGTTTAGTAATTTGGCATAATGTGTCAGTATATAAGTACATTTTTAATATAGAAAAGGAGCAACAATATTTGATATGTTAAATACACATATAAAATACTTAAATCCAAAGCTCTAGTCATTCTACTGAAATGGACAAAAATGATCATTTTATGTTGTTTTTTGTTGTTGTTGTTTTTTTCTTCCAAAAATAATGTATCAGTTTTTTTTTTAATAAACTGAAATCTCTAAAAGATTAAAATAAATGATGAAATTAATGATTTCTCTTTTTCCATGATGATGTTTTCAAAACTGAAATCTCAAATTAAATTTTAAATAAATAATAAAAAAAATATAATTACTGAAGAATGAAATTAATGAATTGTGTTTTTAAAGGTAATATTTTCAAAACTGAAATCTCTAGTCACTCAATGTAAATAACTAAATTAGGAGAATAATTTTAAAAATTAATACTTGGAAAAATAAAATAAATAAATATGCCATTAAGAGCTGAACAAAGTGTAATATTGAGACATATTTTTGTTTACATTTTAAAAGGTGACCATTATAAACCTCAAAGGTATTTGGGACACTAAAAAAACTCAAAATTTGAACTATCAAATACAATTATTGGAATGTTTTTAACTATAATTATTATGGTTCAGTCATCCTTAACATAGCTTTAAAAAATGTTCCCCGAGTTTGAACACCTAAAAAATCTACAGGAACTTTTTTTTTATAGATATGTCAACCTTAGCAAAGTCTGAAAATTTTACATAGTATGTTTGAACACCCTAATGAAACTACAGGAACCTTTTTACTATAAAATGCTTCCATCACTTTTGGCAAATTAGTTCACAGATTACATTTTGACAATTTGATAAAACTGCAGGAACTTTCTATTTAATGTTGAATGATCCTCTCACCCTTGGCAACCATGTAGTTAGACTGGAGGACAGTGCCCAACTCAGTATGTGACCATTTCCTTCAGAAAAATTTGTAAATAATTTTAATTAAAATGAAGAAAAGACAAGAAGATTAATGAAGAAAAGAAATCTTGAAAACATTTGGCACAAGAGACCAATTCTCTAATAAATAAAAACATCAACTGAACCAAAATGAGCCTTTAATTAATCAGTCAGTCAACGATAAATGATAACTTAGCACTGAAATATTTCATGTTTTTGATGAGAGACAAAAGATAAATATACCAGAAGCTCAAAACTGAAATTCATACTGGTTTGGTGTGTAGTGAAACAATTTGGAGCTAACTGGAAATAAAAAATAATAAATTTATGATGGAAACTATTATTATCAATGATAGTTTAATGTGCTTTGATAGTTTAATGTGCTTTGATAGCTTAATGTACTTGAGTTTTCTTTTTAATTTGAGCTTATTTTTATTTGTTTTTATTACAAATCTAGCAATATACATTTTTTATATTTATATAACTTTTTTGTTTAACCTTTCATTCCTTTCTTAGAATTATGAAACTAACTCAGCTGTACTAAGTTTCTGCCTCTCAAATAATCTGTAGAATACAATGACATCGGAAAACGAAATAAGAAAATAAAAAATGGTTCCTGGTCAGTTCAAGAGAGAAATATGTACTGAAAACTTATTTCGAAAAATAAATTAAGAAGCAGAAGAATCAAGAATACACTTAAAAAATAAAAAAAAAAAACACATTCTGGAATATACATTTAAAAAAAAAAAGAATATTGATTCAAAGATACACATTTTGTATTAAAAAAAGAAATTGTTCAGAAAACAAGACATAAACATGTTTGTATAAAAAATAACAAGAACATTTTTTTATTTTATTTTTATATAAAAACCCCAATGCTATAAGATCATTACCCATTCATTGCACATGTCACAACCTTGGAAAACAAAAAACAAAACAAAAAAAATCAGAATTTCTTCATCACAAAACGAAGTCACAGCTTTGTGCTCAGAATATCAACTTGATAAAACATTTCATAAAATCAGATCAAATCCTTACATTACCAACTGTAATATCATTTCTGTATGCTGATACACCTTTTACTGATAACAGTCTTTAAGGTACAGTATATTTCATTTTTTATTTATAAAAAAAAAAAAAAAAATAATAAAATAAATGGAGGTTTTATGTTTCAGATTTTATTTAATTTAAAAAATATAAAATGTCCATCTGCAAAAAAAATAAGGCAAATGTTTAAATTGTTTTCTAATTTTTTTTATCTAAGTAAAAAAATAACTAAATGAAAACTATATTGTATATATATTTTTCTTTAAAAATTATGTTTTCCTATTTATGTGACTTTTATTTTAAACTTTCATAATTATATTTGTCAGTATATAAATGAATAACATTATCTTTACAATGATATGATGTTAACTGTACCTGTATATAAAACATCTGATGCACGTATCCACATATACAATATAATATTTTAAAACCTCTATGCATATATGTTGATTACTGTACATTCATGGAAGCTTTTCTTAAAACGGATGATAACCATTACATGTAATAATATAACGTGTGTGTGTTTTACATGTAAACACAGAACTGAAGAAACACACCTCCACAGAAATTCCTCAACTCTTTTTCAAAACACCAGTTGAGAAGTTAATCCGAGACTGGAATATCAAGATTTAACAATGTGATGACGTAGCATCATCGAAACTGGTATCGAACAACAGAGTGATCACACGACTCGCAGGATTAGTTTAACAATCACATGTAGTTTGTGTCCAGCCACTGCTTGGGAACCCACTGCGGCTCCATTTCTATTCTGTTTATCTCCCTCAGTAACTCGTCGTACGACCTGTCTATGTCACTGTTGACGAGGATGTAGTCGAATAAATGTCCACACACATCTTCCACCTCTCTTGCCTTCTCTATGATCTCTCTCAGCTCTTCATCCTGGAAGTAAAGTAAGTAAATTAATAAATAGCAAGTGATTAAGTAAAATACATGTGAACATAATAGTAACAATAATAAATAAATACATAAATAAGCAAAATATATGTAAGTATTATTAAAATAAATAAATAACAGATAATCAAAAATATATAATCTCAATAATTTTTTCAATAAAAAAATATATAAATAAATAAATAAATAAATAAATAAGCAGCAAATAATTAAATAAATAAATAAATAAATAAATATGTAAATAATTTTCAATAAAAATACAAAATAAAAAATAAATAAATGAATAGTTAAGAATCTGTAACAGGTGTTTTCTCTCATACCATCATTACAAAATCATTATACATTTAATAAACTTATTTATACACACATCAAACCATCTTTATTCATTAAGTCATTCATATATTCATTTGATAATTTTTCTTATTCTTCTAATCATTCATTCGTCAATCATCTGATCATTCAATTATTCATTTGGTTTTTCATTTATTCATTTGTACATTTATTTATTAATTTGTTTGATCATTTATCTGATAATTCATTCATATCATTCATCTGATCACTTATTCATTCATTATGTCATTCATTTAATCATTAATTCATTTGGTCATTCATTCAATAATCTGGTCATTAATTTATTCATTCAATCATTAATTTATTTATTTATTCGATCACTAATTATTTCATTCATTTGATCATTAATTTATTCATTCATTAATTCATCCATTTGTAACATCACTACCAACAAAGCAAATTTAAAAAAAAAAAGCAAGATACAAACAAGTACTCACCGATATACCAGTTTTGCCCAGTTTCTGATGAATTGCTCGTAATTTTTCCAGGTTTGGAGGACAAATAAATATCACGTAAGGTTTCAAGTCTGAACTCCTCAGCATCTTTAAGGACTGGAAATAAAATAATACAGTTATTATAAAACAAAATATAAAATTTTAAAAATAATGTAATATGAAGGTCATAACAATAACAATGAAAAGAAGAGTAACTGTAATAATAACAGTAATAAAATGATATCAGTACATTCAAAACACAATGTTGAGTTTCAGTTACTTTCAATATTAGTTGTGTTTTTTAATTTATAATTATTCTTAAAAAAGGTAATTACCAGTATCGTGGAAAATCATTCAATATAGAACTGAATTCAGATTTTTATTATATTAATTTTTTTTTAAATTTATTTATAGATGGTCAATATCAAGCAATAACAACTTCTGCTTTTCTCTATAAAACATACTGACCTTGTGATGTTAACAAGCACCACTGAGTCTTTTGGTGAGCATGTATTTTTTACAAATAACTGATAAGAAATTCAGTGTATTGTGATGACTGAAGCCATCTGTAGGTAAGAGATTATGATGGTGGTTGCTATAATGATGTATTATGATCATCACTGTACACACAGGAGAAGTCACAGTTATGATTCTGACAGTGAGCACTATTGATACTCAATGCTGTGACTAACTGAATGAATAAAAAGCTCACCTCTGGGTTAAGGTTAAGTACACAGATCTGTCCTTTGTTTACGACTTGTCTGATGGCGTTCACACTCGTCCCGTACAAGTTCTTCTCAAACTCCCCGTACTCCACAAACTTGTTAGCAGCAATGTCATCCTCAAACGCAGGTCTCGAAATGAAATGGTAGTCTTTACCATCGATTTCATCATCTTTCTTAGTTCTACTCGTATCTGTGGTAATCATAATAATTTTAATACAATAATAATAATTATAATAATAATAGTAGTAGTAGTAGTAGTAGTAGTAGTAGTAGTAGTAGTAGTAATAGTAATAATAATAATGATAAGTTATTATAAATGGTTATGATGATGATGATACTTCCATAACAATATTTATTAGATTTTAGTAACTAAAATTATTGAAGAAATTGAAATTTATTATTTTCTTAATTTTTTTTTTTTAAATGAATTAAATAAGGACATCAACTTAAAAAGTACATATAAAAGACCTCTGGTGTCAGCCAGTAAAAGCAATCCTATGTGAAATAACAAATTAGTTTTTTCTTTGTGATCATTATACTAAGAAAACTAAATTTGTCCCTGTTAACTATTAATAATACAGTAAGTTGAGATATGAGTGGTGTATCAAATATTTGTGTATTCAGTACTCAACATGTGAAGTTGTTTAACAAATATTCTTTCTTAGTATACACTGGAAAAACATCTCAACTGATATCTTTTAAACATTAGTACTATGATATGCTAAGGTACTTATTTGTTCATTATACAAATTTCTCAAACAAATCCATTTAATTAAAACACTATGAGAAATTGTTAAACAAATTTTCTTTCTTGTCATTATACACTGGAAATAACCCTTAACTAGTATCTTTTAAACATTAATATATGATATATGCCAAAGTGTTGATATATCAAATATTTGTTCATTATACAAAATGAATTCTCAAAACAAATCCACATATTCTATGAGAGGTCATTTAACAAATTATGGCCTAAGGCATAACACATTTTATTTAGTGTAATGATAATTTATCTTTGACAGGTAAATTTCCTCACCTAGATAATCATTACAAGATTTACATCTAATAACCATTAATGTCAGGTATTATTAAATATTCATTCATTAGTTTAAAAAACTAAATATTTATATATATATGTGTGAAATGTTAGATAAGTAATTAAAAAAGAAAATTAAAAGTGGAAGAAAAATACCACAAAAAAATAGAAAAACAATAAACAACAATAATAAAACTATAAATAAATAACGATGATAATGATGATGATGATAATGATAATAATAATAATATCATGGAGAAAACTCGTATAAAATTTAATAAAAATAATAATTAAATAATTCATAAATAAATGAATAAAATACTAACTTAAATAAATATTAAAAAAATTAATGAAAAATTTAAAACGTAAATTAAACAAGTTTTAAATAATAAATTATTAATGATAAAAAAAAAAAATATATACAACATTAAATACTGAGATTATAATTCAATACTGAATTAATATTAAAATGTAGAATGTTAATAAAAATAGAAGAAAATGATTAAAAAAATATACATATTAGAGAAATGGTTTAACAATAATGAAAAAATAATAATACTAAAGCAACAAAAGCAACATACCAAAAAATTACAAATAAACAAACATATAATTTTTTGTCCTGCAAATAACAATGGTAACTAATGTTAATAAAAATTAATAATGAAAATAAAATCCAAATTAAAAGATATATTACGTGGAACAGCTGCAGCAAATCTGTCAAAATCTGACTCCATTAATCTTTGCCTAAGTTCCTGTCTGCCAACATTAGATGGACCAATCAGAACAATCGGTCTTTTGCGGTTTGGCTGTGGGAAATATCTTCCTACCTCTTCATAAGTTAGGATCTCTTCATTTTCTGTAATTAATTTTTTTAAATAAATAAAAACAAATACTGCATAAGAAATATATATATATGCATATTTATATGTTACAAGGATGAAAAAGAAAAACAAGATAAATGAAATAGTATTTCTGAAATAAATAAAATGATATTTCTAAAATAAATAAAGTGATATTTCTAAAATAAATATCAATATTTCAATGAAATAAAAAAGTTTTTAAAAAAAAATTAATAAATTAATATACATAGATTTTATTTTTTATATTTTTTCCATTTCTATCTTGGTGTTAGTGTTGAGTTTTTTTTTTTTTTCATCTCCACCCTCAGTTGTGAATAATTTAAATATATTAGATTGTGTTTTCAAATTATTTAATTTTACTGGTAATTTAATCTTGAAGTAAGTAATTAATTATCTCAGGTAACTTGATTCAGATTAACAACATCACACCTGAGTGGGTGTTAACCAGATAAACTTACCTGATCTTGTATTAATAATTATAATTCATTTTATTAAATATTTATTTACATTCAAGACAAATAGAGAGAAAATTTTTATTATTTACTTTTACATATTGCACATAAATATAAATGAAATGTAATTAATTTAAAACGTAATTTACTCAGGTTTTTTTTAGGTTTTTTATACAAATTCAAATACAGATTTAATTTTAAATACCTTAAATAATTTAATTATAACCTACTCTTAAAAGAAAAGGCCCAAACTGGGTATAATGTAATTTTAATTGTCTTAAATAATTTAATTATCATTCTTCTCTCAAAAGAAAGGGCACAAACTGGGTATAATGTAATTTTAATTATCTTACATCATTTTAATTATCATTATCTTCTTAAAAGAAGGGGCCCAGACTGGGTATGATTTAATGAATTCTACCTTCACCTGTTCCTGCATACAGCGAAGATTTCTTCTTCTTCTTCTTCTTCTTGTTGCTCTTCCCACACACACACGATCTTCCCTTCCTTTTGTTCTCTTTGCCATCAGCTGGCAGTGACTGCTTCAGCGCTTCACGTCTTCAATTATAACAATAACAACAATTATAATGATGATGATGATGATATGATAAAAATGATAATGATAACAAGATGATAGGAAATAATGATGACGACAATGATGGTCGTGATAATAGGAAAAAAAAATCTATGTAATAACAATTGAAATAATAAATAATAATAATAGTAGCAGTAGCAATAGTTGTAATTATAATAATAGCAATATTATAGTAATTGCGATAGTAGTAGTAGTAATAGTAATAATAATAATAATAATAAAAGCAATAGTAATAGTAATAACAGTGATAATAATAGTATGAATAACAGAAATAATAATAAATAAATAATAATAACAATCTTTTAATAAAAAAAATGAAATCAATAATCATTATGATGATGATGGTAATAGAAATGATAATGATTTTTAAGCTTCTCTGTCAATAAATATGTAGTTAATGAAGTAAATAAAATAACATATTTATTTCTCTTTTTGTACAGACATACCAAAAACAACAAACAAATTTTTAAAAGAAAAGAAAAAATTGTTTTGGCACATACCTATTGTAATTTGTCTTCATTTATTTATCAAACATTTATCTTTTTACAAATTTATTTTTCACTTTTTTTTATTGCTTTTTTTCAAAAATCTATTTCATCCATGTAAATATTTAATCTGTTGCTTGTTAATTTATACAGAATTTCTGGTATGTAAATTTTATCAATTTTATTTTCTACGTATTTCTTTCTTATACTTACTGCTCCTGGAAGGACTTGCTGGGTATAAGTCCTGCCAAGGACTGGTCCTCCTCCCCCTCCCTGTACGCCTGCCACCACTGGGCGTCGTCCTGGTTGATGACATGCAGGATGTCTCCTTTAAGGAATGAAATTCCTAGTTCTCGACAAGGAATATACAGATCATCCTCAGGATCGTAGTGGAATAAAGCTTTCATGTGGGTCTGAAACAGCAACATACAAAATCTCGTAAAAATTCTGATCAAATATTTTTTAAATAATTTTAAAATAATAATTTATGTAAGATAAAATATAAAATTACATGCACTTATAATTCAATTTAAAAATAATAAAATTTAAATGTAGTATTAAATGCTATATTACGTCAAACATTGTATAAAAAATGTTACAGAAAAAAGCTAATCAAATATAGTGGGTTTTTTTTTTTAATATAATTTTTTAATTATCTTGAAATAAAATCTTATGTATGTTAAAATACTGAATTACATACATTTAAAGCTCAGTTTAAAAAATAAATAAATGTAGTATTAACTATTGTATTACATTAACAATTATAAAAAAGTTAAGTTTTTTAAGAAATATTTTAGTGTTTTTAATTAAGTATGACTTAAAAAACCATAAATAAATAAATATTTTTCAATATACAATAATAAATCAATCTTTATTATGTAAACTGATATAAAATAGCTGTTGCCATAAATATTTTTGATTGACTGCAGAAAAATACTGGAGTTATCTCCCCTATGGATGGATTATAACAGGTAGGTTTTTTTTTATTATTATTATTTTTTTTTTTTACTAAAATTATATTTATTAGATACAAATAAACCACCGATTTTCCAGAATACTTCTTCCATAGCCATTTAAGATTATCACTTTTTCAAAACCAAAAGAGGTTACTTAATAATTTCTCTGAAGCATACGTGTTGTGGGGAATTTAAATTAAATTAACCTCAGTATATATGGTATATGCAGGAACTGGGGTATCTATAAAGATATAAACCTGCAAGACTGTAAAAATAATGAATAAATAAATAAATTAAAAAGATTAAATAAATAAATAAATTAAAATAATTAAATAAATATATAAATAAATACAAATTTTCTTTTTGCTATATCTTACTTTGACGGAATTTAAAAAAACCCACAACAAAATGTCAACTTACAACTTCCGTTCTCGACGGTGTTGGCGTGGCGTTGCTGTAGGTATTGTTGGGGACGATCATGAAGGTGATGGTGCCCGTCATGTTGGCCAACATTTCCGAGACGTCATTGACATTTTTGCCTCTGATGTCGATGCCGTTTACATCGAGAATCTCATCTCCCTCTTGTAAGAGACCTGCAAAGTAAATTACATTACCATGTATCAAATGAGCTGTCCAGACCACACTGCATTCATTCAGTACACAACACACAGACAGGTACAGCAACATCAGTTATTTACAACAATCATTTTACTGGGTTTTTAGAGAAAAGATAAAAGTTGTTTGAGATTTAACTTTTCTTTTTCACTTTTACTATTATTGTTACTATTATTGTTACCATTATTGTTGGCATGGTAATATTACTACTCCTATTACTACTACTACTACTACTATTACTACTATTGCTACTATTGCTACTGCTACAACTACTATTATTATTATTATTATTATTATTATTATTTATATTACCATTACTATTATTATTTTCATTATCATCATCATCATCATCATTATTATTACTGACACTGCTATAAAACCTTCTAGTAACATTTTGATGATACCAGTTCATGATGATACCTAACATAACACTGCTAATCTGCATAATAATTACATTCTGAAGAATCAATCAGTTGTCTGGGCTTTACAATATTCATTTGACAAAGAATACAGAAGTACATGTATATGTAATTATTAAACTGAATTTTTTTTTTTTTTCCTCTTCTTTTTTCTTTTACTGTTTTCTTAACAATCATAACGTACAGACACATTTTAACAAAACAGCAATAAAGTTTATTGATCCTAATTAAGTTTTTATCAAGTTCCACTCTATTTTTTTATTCTGAATAATCCAAGCAGAGAGTTAAAAGGAACAAAAAAAAAAATCACAATAACTTACATATTCCATCTATCTAAATTATAGTTACATATGTATGAGTTTTCTTTGTCTATTACATACTGGGTTGAGGAATAAGTCAATGCAGTAAAATTAAATTTAATCATTACACAGAAGAAAACTTAAGCTTAACTGATAACAAAATGTAATTTAATCAATAACACATTCTCCATTGTTATTTACCACTTCTTCCCAATGGTCAACAAGTTTTTCAATGCCTCTGCAACAAAAATCTCTAGGTTTATGAACCATAGTGACTTATTCTTTCTCAGCCCAGTGTCTGACTGTTTTCTTGTAGACTAACTTACCACTTTTCTCAGCAGCACCTCCTTTTACTATTCTGCCAATCACAACCCTGTCTCCATCGTTTTTAACAGTAGCACCCTGAAACAGAGAAACCATTATTAAAATACACAGTCTCATAACTTTTGACCAACTACGATGTTAATAATTTTTGGTCAGTTTCTAAAATTAAACTTTAAAACATTTCCTGATTGGCCATTGTGCAGTGAAGAGATTCAGTTTTGGTTATGTTCTGAAGTTAAAGATGTTGAAGCGTTTACTGATTTACTTTGCAAGGAGAGATTAGTGATTATTTTTCTTAATAAAATTTATATTAATAAGGACAATTCTGAAGGAAGAGAATCCTTTCTATATGCATTAGGGTTAATTGTGTTCTACAGTGCTGGTCTGAGGAAAATCTGTTCAAGCCAGAACATGGTGATTATTTCAAGATGATGTGATTAGAACTTTGAAACCATTTTATATTTAGAACTGATTTTGACTATAAACCTCAAGCATTTGCCATATTATCAACAACTGCTGAACATTCAAATGAAAAGATTTCAACTGGTTTGAAGAATGATGACATAGTTCTTTGGTTTTGAGAACCATTTTCCTTTTCCAACAAGTACTCCTTGTAAAATGCCACTGGAATATGCTTCCTTTATTATAATGAACATGTTTTTGAAACATTTCTTCATATTAACTACAACACAGTGGAATTCATATACATCATAACAGTACCACAAAACTTATGTTTGACATCTAAGTTAATATTAAAATGTGTTAAGATGCTCACTCATTATTAACAACAAAAAACTGGCTGAGATGATATTAAACATTAATTTATAGTTAACTACAACAAAACCTCCAACTTACTGCATCAAATATTTCAACCAGTCTGAATAATAATTCTAAACCAATATCTACATTTTTAGAAGTTTTTCATCTACATTACAACAAATTAGGAAATTGATATTAATTAAATTAATTGGCCACAAGATAACCAGAGGACATTACAGATTAATCTTCTGACTTACATTCAGCCTCATTTACATTAATGAGATAAGCAGAAATCTGTAATCCAGTCCTACACATTAACTGCTGAGCTAAAACATCATTAAGTGACCAGTAACAGCTTCAATACTGTTACATACTGATGGGAATTTCAGTACTACCCATTTTACATCTGTGATCTGCTTTAACTCTCTTCCACACACACAAGTGCATGCACATGCATGCACATGCAAACATTCATATTCTCACACACACATACATATGCATAAACAAAGGTTCATGTACAATATATTTTAAATATTAATGATTATTAACTGACAATGGCATCATGAGAATAAACACTTTAAATACATCATGGTTTCTTTTTTTTTAATATAATAAAGAGCGAGGGATTTTTTAAAGTAACATTAACATCCATTATCCTGTGATAAACCAATTACGATGAACAGAACAGAACCAGACACAAACAAGGACTGATTCTACAACCTGTATTCTTCAACCACTTTCTCTGCATCCCAATAGGCTACCATTATAAAAATAGAAATGTTCAAGACAATGGCACTTTAATTTTTATTTTATTATTATTATTTTTTTTCATCATTAACAGAATAATCACAATCCACCACTTTGTGTGCCAAATTACTGGGAACATCGCAAGAAGTCTGAAAGGTTATCAAAGCCTAACAAACAACAATGGGCTGGAATTTGGATAAGAAGAGCAAATCTTGGAGAGCTCTCTTGGTTTATTACCCATTTGGCAGACAGCTGGGAGCCATCTTGAAAAGAATAAAATAAAACCACAACAGTACACAGCATTCAGTATCTTATCAGACATTCCTGGGTTCTACATATGTGTAATGTTTGGGTTTATGATAAATGTATAAAGTTTCATTCCTGGAAAATAGTTATTTGTGTGAAAATGATTAAAAAAAAAAAAAAAAAAAAAAAAATAAATGTAAAAAGAATATATTTATATAGAGGGAGAGAAAGAAAAAGAGTAAAATTAGTTATTTTCAAAAACAAATATTAAAAGAAAACAAATCCAGATATTCCATGCAAAAGTAATTCTCAACTCTAATAATAATGATAATTTACCAATATGATAGATATAAAGATGTATATAGAAAGTAATAAATTATCTGTGTTAATAGAAAGCTAATTTTTTTTTTTTTTTTTTTTTAAATGAAGCCAAAACTGAATCTGAAATATTTAATGAATAGAAGAAACAAATAATTTGAGATATTTGGGGGTTTTTTCTTGCTTTTTTAAACCCAAGGTTTTCAGTGATATCCTTGTAAGGATTTGTCTGCAAAATTTAAAAATCTATATGTGTATGTATTTGTATGTATTTAAATATGTCTGTATGTAGGAATGTATGTATGTATGTACACAGACACATACATATATGCAAGTACACACATACACAAAACAGAATATGAACAGATAACTGTTTTAAATGTTTAATTACCAGTGGTTCATTGGTTTTTTCAAGGTGAATAATTTTGACTGTGTCTTCTCCGTACGGCATAAGTGAATACTCGAGACCATCGTCAAGCTGCACGTCAGCGACAGACTGGTGCTGCTGTTCTGCAACAGCATCGTGAGCCTGCAGCAAGTTCTGAAAATATAAATACAACAATACAATAGTCAGACAATATATACTTGTCATGTTTAATGTGTGTGTGTGTGTGTGTGTGTGTGTTTTAAAACAAGATTGAAGTTTGTGGTGATTTTAAACTTTTATATCAGAAGATATACTATTTATAAAATAATTCTGAAAATAAATAATTTAAACTAAAAATACATTATTCAGCATTTTTAAATTATAGTTATCAGAGAATGTGATGTTCAATGATGTGTGACTGTTTTAAAGCAGTACTTTTTAATCTTTAATATCAGATATCATGTTCAATGATGTGTATGCATTTGTAAGTCGAATTATAGTTGTTATGTTTTCTCATGTATGTGTGTTTAAAGTAATATTCTAGTTTGTGGTGATTTTCATTGTCTCAGTTATTTTTAAACTTATTTATATTTTTATATCAGAAGATATACTATTTATATTTGTTATATTTAATGTTATATATGCATTTTTAAGTCAAATTATGGTTTCTAGTGTGCATTATTGTCTCAGTTTTTTAAAATTAAATTGCAGAAAAAACATCTGACTGAAGAATGTAGATCACAGGATCAAATCTTGGAGATAGTTCCTGTCATATTTCTTTTTAAGTATTGATGAACACAAATGTTCTTCAGAAAATGTGATTTGATATCAAGATTTTGGTACTGAGAAGAAATCCTTCAGGTATCATCTATTACATCTTATTATTTATTTTTAAAATTAAATATAGAAATGATCTATTAATATGTATTCAAATAAACACACTATAAATATAGGAAATTAGAAAAAAAAAAAAAAATATGTAGTTTTCTGATTAAGTGATATTCAAACTGGATGGAAATGAAATAAATAAAAACAATACAATAATAATTTAATATTGAAGCATTAAAATTTATGTAACGAAACAAAAAAGAGCAGATGTACCAGCAATTAAAAAAACATTTGTTTAAAATAAAATATCACTGAAAGATAGAAATAGTATTAAAAAATAATAATAATAATAATAAAAAAATAAATAAAATAGACAAATATTTAAATAAAATGAAAAAAAAATAAAATAAAATAAAATAACTAACAACAACAACCACAACAATAATAAATTATTTGTTTTGCAACTGTATCCATCATTATCACAAAAACATAATTTAAACACCATCATTCTTATCACATCACGTCATCATCATCATCATCATCATCATCATCATCATTTACTCAAATAAACCACCCATAACAACTTTAAAACAAGACCTATGAGCTAGACTGGTAACTAGCTGAGGACATATCAGTGATGAGAGAGAGAGAGAGAATACCACACACAGGACAAGCTAAAACAAACAAGAGGTCTGCCCCAGGAGAACTGTGAAAGGACAGAGTTGTTTGCAGATGTTAAGTGGTCATCAGACTTGACAAGAAGTCAGAGGCTCAGTGAGAGAACAAGACTTGTTACTGATTGTTGTTCAGTCACCTCCAAGTAAACACGCTGAAATAGTTCCACGTGTGTCCTGACTTAGACAGGGAAATTAAATTTTCTACTTCTTTTTCTCAGTTTTTAATGTTTTTAAAGCCTATAATTGTGCTCGTGTGTGTGTGTGTGTGTGTGTGTGTGTGTGACTATATGTGTGTACATATATATGTCCATTTTTGTCTGTGCATGTGTATGTATATATGTATATATATATATATACATGTAGATTTCCATGTTTGTGCATATATGTTTGTATGTAGATATGCATGTCTATGTATGATTATATGTATTAATTTGTGCATATATGCATGTGTATGCATATATTTAAACAACTATGGTTTTCTTTCTTTCTTTCTTCTTCTTCTCAGTTTTATTGATGTAAAGGAGAAAGAAGGAATGAGAAGTTACAGATGTTGAGAAAGAATGATTTATAAACAGAATTCTTCTATTACCTTTTTTAAATTTTATTATTTTTACATTTTAATTTTACTTATGAGCATATTATTTTTAAAAACACAAAATACTGTTTGACTATGTTATAAAATGTAAAACTAATTTAAGAAAAAAATTAATACATTTTAATTTTTCTTGAGTTTTTGTATTTAAAAAAAACAAAATAAAACAAACAAGGAAATTGTAACAGTGTTGTAAAATGTTGAGTCAAGTGGAAATAAAATATAATTTTGTATTTGAAAATTGTAGATGAGGAAAATTAAAATAAAAAATGTTTTAATTTAACAGAGCCATCTTTCTCTCTAAAAAAAAGAAAGATTATAATAATAAAAAAATAAATAAATAAATAAATATTAATTATAAATAAAATAATGATAATAATAATAATGAAATAATAATAATAATAAATAAAATTCAATAAAATAATAATAAAAATAAAATAAAATAACAAAAATAAACATTTAATAATAATAATAATAATAATAATAAAATTCAATAAAATAATAATAATAAAAAAAAATAAATAATAACAAAAATAAACATTTAATAATAATAATAATAATAATAATAATAATAATAATAATAATAAATAAATAAACAAAAATTTAAAAAAGGGACTGCTTTAAAATAAACTACACTGTTCCTTTAACTCATCAATTTACAATATCTAACAAAGACTGCTTTCTCTACCACTAATCCTCTCCTATCCTCACAGAATGGAAACTGTGTCTGACAGAATTTCCTTTAATTTAGATTCAGGTTAATGAGCTGTCTGGAGAGCTGGTATTTTCTGCCTTAATCTCAGACTGCACTTGTTAATTGACAGTTTTCTCTTGTATCTGTGTGTGTGAGGTGGTGTTATATAAATCAGTTTTCTTTATGTGGGGCTAGGGGTTGTCTGACCCTTGTTATTTTCAATTGTGACTAGGAATTTAAAAATTACAGAGTGTCTTGTGTGTACACTCTCAGTGTCTCTCTCTCTGTCTGGTTACAGTGTAATTATCTAATGTGGAAAAAAAGTATAAATATATATGTGGTAGAATTTAAACTGGTTTATCTTCTTGTTAAAAAATATACCAGACCAAAAATAAAAATAATAATAATAATAATAATAATAATAATAATAATAATAATAATAATAATAATAATAATAATAATAATAATAATAATAATAATAATAATAATTATAATAATAATAACAACCACCATAGTAGTAGTAGTTGTAGTAATAACAGCAGCTGTAGTAGCAGTAATGGTCATATTACTAGTAGTAATTATAATAGTCACAGTAGTAGTTGTAGTAGTATATAAATAAATTAAATAAATGAATAAATATTTATTTCAATGTAATTTTGTACATCAACCTTTGCTAATAATAAAGTCTGATACTGTTAGCATTCTTCTATGTATTTTATTATAGAAGTTATCGGCTGTTTAAAGATGTGTGTATGATTAAGTCATATTTGGGTCATAATTAGATTTTGTTATTCTAATTAGAGAGATGTGTAAACACAGTGGACAACTGATTCAGCATCCATGATACCTGAAGACAGCACTCTAACCACTAAGCCACAGCCCATGCTTTAGAGAACAATACATCTGAAGATTAATGTGAAGTGTAATCTTTTTGACAAACACAATTACAGCACAATGTGACATACATGAGGTGAGATAACTACTTGGGAACAATGGTTCATGTGCAGGCCTTTCTTTACTCTGTATATGTGTGTCTGTGTGTGTGTGTGTGTGTGTGTGTGTGTGTGTGTGTTTGAGTAAATGTGAGTATACATGTATACCTGTATTATAAATTGATATAAAAGGATGTGCAGAATGCTCTGATTAGCACATTAATATTTTTCCATGTGCAGAATTTTAAATATCAAACAGTATACATGTAAATGAATACCTGTAACTGTATCTGATAGTGACAATCCCAATACACTGTGACATACAGGAAAAGTAAGATAATTGCTTAGGAACACCAGAGCATACTTACTTGAATGTGTGTGTGTGTGTGTGTGTGTGTGTGTTATTTAAATAAGTAATAAGTAAAAGTGTGTTATTTAAATAAGTAATAAGTAAAAGTAATTGAAAAGAATCATTTCTACACCACTAGACATGTATAAAATATTAGATAATCGCTTGGGAATAATAAATCGCACTCTCTGTGTGTGTGTGTGTGTGTGTGTGTGTGTGTGTGTGTGTGTGTGTGTGTGTGTGTGTGTGTGTAATGTGCAGCATGCATGCATATGAATACATATATGTATTAGTATATGTCTAAGTCTATATTTAAATATAACTGTATTTATTTAAATGTGACTGTGTGTTATACATGTAAATAAATAAGGGTAACCCTATCTGAAAAGAACCATCCCTACACACTGTGACATACGTGAGATATGAGATAACCAGCAACAATAGGTCACATCTGACTGAATAATCTCTCTGATAACCCATGGGTGTGTTTTTTAAAGTACACTGCCATCTTTGTATGGACATCATATCAGTCAGGAATTACTGGTTTCATTGTACTCTCAGTTTAGATAAAGAATTCTATATACATATGTCAAAGTAAATTTTAGTTCAAAGAAAAAGAAACAGAAAACCAAGCAGTTAGATACTTTGACGTGTTAAATGAACTCAAAATATATACAGAACTAAAATGGAATAATAAAATATTTTCAGGAATAATATTGTATAATCATTAATGTACACTAACAAGACATGTCAAAAAATAAAAAAATAAAAATATAAACAATTAAGAATTTCAGGATTTTAAGGTATTTGTTAATGACTGCTAAGATCAGTACCCTTCAACATCTTACAACACAAACACACACAGAGACACACAGCTGCACATATATATTTGTATAAGACATGTAAGTATTCAATGATCCTGACTTTTTTTTAGTCAGTATACTAAAAGAGAGAACAGGAGCACACAATTATAGAACGTGACATCCAGTGTCTTTGTAATTTCTCAGTTTTCAAAGTAACACGCAGAAAACTGTTCAGGAATCTCAAGTGACAAGCAAAGTTAATGGAGGAAACAGAATATTTATTACATATTGTAACAGAACAAGTTGTCAATTATTCAAACTGTCAGATCGGTAGCTTTGTAGTAGCTGGGGGGGGTGGAAAGGATGAAACTACCTTATTTTATTTTTTTATTTTTTTATTTTTTTACTTTTTTAATTTTGACTGGTTGATAGAATGTGTTGCTATTTCAGTATTGGTTATTACAGGAAAATATTAGATTAATGTTAAAACAGGAATAGAGATAAAAGAAGGGTAAGTATGTGGTTTCCCTTAAGTATATGCATACATGTGTAAGGATTATTTATATATGTGTGTGTGTATATGTGTATGTATGTATGTATGTATGTATGTATGTATGTATGTATGTTGTATATATGAATGAATTTAATGCTTGAAACACCTTAATACAGAAGGAATCATTTCTGATAAAATTTTATTTTGGATCCAGCTCTAAAATCACATACACACACTTTTCTCCTCTCTCTCTCTTTCTCTCTCTCTCTCTCTCTCTTTCTTTCCCCTCCCTCTCTCTCTCTCTCTCTTTCTCTCTCCTCTCTCTCTCTCTCTCTCTCTCTCTCTCTCTCTCTCTCTCTCTCTCTCTCTCTCTTCTACATCTGCTTACCGTTATATGTGGGTTTCTTAACAGATTAGCCAGCTCTCTTGCATAGGGCTCTTTGGAGTTAAGAACAAGGTTGCACACATCACTGGTAATGTCCTGAGAGTTGACAGCTACTGGTTTGGCTGGGGGAGACTGGGACGTAATGTCCACGATTTTCTGGTGGATCTGCACGGCCTGCTGGAACTGGCTGTTGTGGAAAATGTTATTTAAAAACCTGACGTCCGACAGATCCTCGGACGAATGGAGTTCATTACGAATGTGGTGCAGAGACTGGAATAAATCTTCTATTCCTGAAATAATAATAATAATAATAATGGTAGAATCTGACATAGTAGTAGTAATAGTAATAATAGCAGCAGCATAATAATAATAATAATAATAATAATAATAATAATAATAATAATAACAATAATAATAATGGCAGAATCTGATATAGTAGTAGTAATAGTAGTAATAGCAGCAGCAGTTACAATAATAAAAATAATAATAAAATAATAATAAATAATAGTAGTAGTAATGGAAGTAGTAGTAGTAGTGACGGAAGTAGAAGTAATAGTAGTAGCAGTAGTAATGACAGTAATAATAGCAAAAGTATATTAGTGGTAGAGGTAGTGATAGTAGTGGCAACAGTACACTAGTAGTGATGGAAGTAATAATAAATAAAAAAATAAATAAAGAATGGCAACAGCAACAACATTAATGAGAAATACAATTTTTTTCTCTTTCTCACATACACAGGAAGTGAAGAAAGTCTTTCTTAATTTATTTACTTATTTATTTACTTTTTTATATATATATATATATATATATATATATATATATATACATACACATACACATACACACATATTTTTATTAACATGAATTATCAGCAAGGGATATTTCACAAGCAACGTCCAAGAAACAGAAAAAGCACTGATAAACCAATTGGCAGAGCAATGGTTGGAACTGAATAAACTATACAGGGAATAGGCCAAAGTGTGTACATGAAAGAGGATTGATTCATCTGAGACCTGTATTAGAAAAACTGAGCAAAATGCTGATCTGGTAGCAAAACAAATGTCTCTGTTGTTTTCAAGATGAAGGAAATGGCTTCATCGGTTCTGACTGAAAAACAGTCTGGTCTCCCAGGAGAATCGGTAAGAGATTGGAGAAAAATCACCACACTGGGATACACCACACAGAGAGCAATCAATCCATAAACAATACACAGGCCCTTCCACAGAGACTGCAAATGATCTTAGCATTTTAGTAATCAGCTTTACCCGTCATGCTGTCATTTTCACTAAGTACCTAATAATTTTCATTCTGTTCCTGACTGGACTTGTGTGTTAAATAGACGTTCTGCTTCAGTTTTATTATCCTGAAGAATAATATTTCACAATAATCATCTGTGTACCATTTAGATGATATCCAGTTCCAACCAGTACTGGTTTAATATTTCACAGAATCATCTATGCATGATTTAGGTTATATCTAGTTCCAAAGAGTACTGAATTACTAAATTGAAATTTGCTACAACTCAGTGGTTGAGACTAAGCCTTAGGAAGATCAGGTTGTAAGATCAATCCTTATCTATGTACCCTTTCAGTTGTCTCCAATTCTGACCCAATCTGATTTATCAAACAGAACCTCTCTATAACTTAGTAGTAAAAATCTGAGCTTAAAAAACAGACTCAAGATAAATAGTAATCTATTTAACCCTTCTAGAAAAGTCATATTCCAACTTAATCTTTACAATCTATCTATTAAATGGTTTGGTATGTGCCCTCCTGTCTAACAATAAAACATTGAAGACTTTTTGATAATTGCTAAGATAAGGTCATTATACTGAAACTGGGTTTTCTTTAACAGAATTATACAAACAACATGGAAAAAGCTTCAAACCTGTTAAGATTAGTTACAAACATGGTAAGGTATCTTTTGATATACTGTGCTCATTCTTTACAGATAATTGTAAAATTAGCCTATGAAATAATGATACTAAATTTTTTTCCAGATTTTAGACATACATATGCTCATAATTTTTTTACATATAACTGTAAAAAACAGCCTATAAAATAATATTAAATTTTTGTTTCCAGATTTCAAACTATGACTGTATCATTATCAGCTGTTAATGCAAAAAACTCATCAACAAATATTTGTCTACTTCAGAAACTATTACAACCTGCTGTTAATCTGGTCATTTACTCTGATATTCAACACCGTCACTGCAGTATTTAATGTAATATAATTATAATACTCGGTATTGAATAACTGATGTATTAAACCTGCTCTCTGATTAGCAAACATTAACTGTAATCACGTTGAATAACTAATTTATTAAACCAGCTAAAAAACACATTTAATTACACACAGCCATGGAATTCAATACACACACTATGTACCACCCATCCATGCAAAGTATTTTAGCAATTTATTAATCAGCCTTACCACCATGATGACATTTTCACTAAGTATCTAATTTTCATTAATTCTTAACTACATAGGTAGTAAATGGACGCATTAAACCTAACTGCTATAAGCAATACAACATGTAAATATAATGACATATACTGACTGTGAACAGAAATCTATTTTAGGCACAGAATGTCATTCTAATGGTCTAATAAGAGAAATAGATATGCTGTTACTGAAGTAAAAATGTGCAAATATAATGGTCTGTTCTGTAATGGGATAAAATATTACTGTAACTAAGAATATTTAATTATAATGGTCCAATTAAAGTTAATGGATGCAAAAGATACAATGTTACTATAAGTAAGAGCTTGAAACCATAATGGTCTATTCAGCATTGGATACAATACTACTATAAATAAAAATATGTACTCATAATGGATATAATATTATTATATGAATATGTAATTATAATGGTCTGTTGTGTAAATTGTTATAGATATAATATTACAATAAGTAAAAATATGTAATTATAATGGTATATTCTGTAATGGATACAACACTAATTAAAGTAAAAATATTTAATTGTAACTGTCTATTCTGTAATGAATATAATACTATCATAAGAAAGAATATCTGTATGGATACTATGCTTCTGTAAGTAAGCACATCTATTTATAATGGTATATTCAGAGTAATATATATGACAGTCTACAAATACAGAATATGTAATTATAATGGTATATTCTGTAATGGATACAATACTACTGTAAGTAAGAATATTTAAATATAACTGTCTATTCTATCATAAGAAAGAATATCTGTTTGGCTACTGTACTACTGCACATCTATTCATAATGGTATATTCATAGTAAAATATACATGACCGTGTACACATGCAGAATATGTAATTATACAAGTCTTAGTTAGTACTGAACTTACCAATATTTTTTTTCATGTAGTTCTCTCTGCCTGTCAGCTGAGGCAGAGGAGGGGGAGCAGCAGGAATTCCATCCACCAGGTCCTCCTCCTCCCCATCCATGAAAGCTGTGTTGTCAATCCCTAATGGAAGCAGTTTCTTGCTGTCCTCCAGAGCCTGCAGTTTCTTACTGTCCTCCAGAGCCTGCAGTTTCTTAGAGCCACGGATGGAAGTGCGCAAGAACTCATTCTCCTCGATATGTCGTGCTTCCTCTTCTCGCCTTTTCCTCAGCTCCTCCTGGTGTCTGCGAAGACGTTCCAGCTGCTCCATCGTTGGCTGTGGTTGTGGCTGTGGTTGCGACTGTGGCTGGTTGTTGGCCACGTTGGAAAGGCTGGTTTCGGTCATAAAACCATAGTCCATGGAAGAATTGAGACTTTTTGCAGGCGAGGCTTGTGCAGCAGTTGCTCTGGGAGTATAAGACTGAGCTGGAGGGTACCTCGGGGGACCCTTAACAGTGGCCACAAAACTGTCTGGACAGTCCACAGCCATTTCCCTGTGAGGACCGGAATCCTCCAGCTCAAAGGAGCTGTGTTCAACCTCACTGTCTGTTGTGTTCTCCTTCGAGTGATTCTGAAAGTTCTGACTCAGAGGACGGCCGTTAGCCGGCAAGCGTCCTTGAACCTCTAAATCCTCTATCAACGGAGTCTCGGAATTTCTCTCCACTTTCTGTCTCTTTCCGTCCTTCTTCGTCTTTCCTTTGCCCTTTTTAGGGGTCTCATTTTCGAGGAACCCATTCATTTCAATGAACTGAGTGCTTCCATTCAGCTCGCCGTTGTTGGCGTGACCGTTGGCCTTCTTCTTGGGGCTCTTTCCAATAGGCATGGACGCTGTGTTGGTGAGAGAGCTGAATCGGTCTGGAATCTTCGGCGGTTTCGAGCTGATTTTGTTGAGTCGGTCGACAGTTTTATCATATCACGTGGCACGACGTTCTGAAGTGTGGCAGCATTCTCAAGTTTTTGCTGGGCATCGTCCTCAACAGCGACTATGAATGCATCCTGGACTTTTTCAATTTCGGAAACTGAAAATAAAATTACAAAGTTAATAAATATAATAATAATGATGATTATGATGATCATGATGGTGATATTGACAGTGATTATGATAATGATGTCAGTAATAATAATGATAGTAGTAGTAGTAGTAGTGGTGGTAGTGGTGGTAGCAACAGCAGCAGTATATAGTAGTAATGATGATGATGATGAGAGTAGTAGTAATAGTAGTAGTAATAATATGCTCTGAACTGCATGATATCATCAAAATTGTTGTTTAAACTTAGTTAGAAATTGTCTGAACACATTTAATTAACATACTGCTTCATATAATGGATGAGAAATTTATAGCACATTAAAATGTGAGCTTACACATTTGTCAAGCAATACAAATAACAAAAATGGCAAAAGAAAGGTTTATATCCATAGAACATGTTGAATCAAGTTCTGTACAACTGTTACTTTTATGTTCGTATACAATACAAACCCAAATCTACTGAGCAGGTTATGCCATGAAAAATATAAAAAGTGTAATAACAATAAAAAATATTAAAATGTATTAATTTTTCCTTCTGATTCCACATTTATGGAATACCTGTTGTGATTATATTTTAAGAATCTTGATCAGAATTTAATTATTCAATAATTTTATTAATTTCCGTTCCAGCATCCTTTACTTGTGTCTTGACATTCAGTTGCATATACAGCATAAAATGATATCACACATAAAACAGCTTATATAAAAATTGCATCATGCTGAACTATTTTTTATACAGTTATTTACATTTTGTTTTTCTTTTCCCCATTTCAAGTGCAAAATAAGTGCATCTTTATCATTCTAGGCTCTAGTCCAAAGTTTATTTCAACAAGAAATCTAGGATGAAGAGAAACATTAAATATACAGATAAATTAAGAAAATTTCAGTAAAGTGGTACACAAACTTAACAGTCAAGCTGTAAAATAGATTAACAAGTTTCATCAAGTTTATCTGTCATGTTGTGAGAAAGAAACATTAGCTTGTGATTATTTTATTCATATGTTGTCCTTAGTTATTGAGTTGTCTTGTAAAAATATCACTAGTGGTTTTGTGAATATTGAATTAAAATTGTGTGTGTGTGTGTGTGTGTGTGTGTGTGTTATGTGTATACATGTTGAGGGTTTTTGTGTGTCTACGTGTTGTCTGTGTGTTGTGTATATGTTGTGTGTATGTTGTGTGTATGTTGTGTATATGTGTTGTGTATGTTGTATGCTTTTGTGTATTTTATTGTGTATGTGCATGTGTTTGTGTGTGTGTTGCATGTATGTATGTATTTATGTGTAAATTGGTATGTATACTGCAATTTTAACGTGTGTTTTCGTACATGTGTGTGAATATATGAATGTTTTAATACAAGTACGTGTACTATGTAGATATGTACATATACAAATCAATGTTTTTAAAAGGGTATGTATTTAAATGGTTTACATGTGAAGAAAGTAAACATTCAAGAATTTACAGATCCCCCACCTTTCTGTACTTGTTTCAAATAACCCTTATCTTTAAAAAGAAAGAAAAAAAAAAGAAGAAAAAAGTGTTAATTGAACACAACATGAACATCTGAACAAATATGGCACAGAGTATTTATCCAATCAACTGACAGCTTTCAAACAATGTCTAGGTAGGAACAAATACACTTAACGCTGTCACTGATTAGGTGATAATTTGACACTGTAACAAAGTTCACACAGGTCAAGGACATTGTTATTATTTGTTACCTGGCAACAATACTGACTGGATTACAAGGGTAATATCTTATCTATGTATCAAGTCTTAAAATAATTTAAATTTTAGGACCTGAGACCTAGAGGTGCTGGGTTCTATTCTCAGTAGCTACCTCTAAAATGCATATATATATATATGTATATAATTTATGTATGTAATGCTTGTATTATATATGTCATATTATACATGTATGTTCTATAATATGTATATTTATATGAACATTTGTATGTATATTTATAATTTATTTTTATAAATAAATAAATAGAAAATGAAAAAATGAAATAAAATAAAATAAAATAAAATAAAACAGATAAATAAATAGAAAATAAAAAATATAAAATAAAATAAATAAATAGAAAATATTTAAAAATAAAATGAAATAAAATAACTAATAAAATAAAAAAAAAAATAAATAAATAGAAAATAATATTTAAAAAATAAAATAAAATAAAAAGCTAATAAAATAAAATAAAATAAAATGAAATAAAATAAGTAAATTCTCATATCCCTTTAACAAAACACATTATTATATTTAAAAGCAGTTTGGCTTGAATTCCCTCACAGCACTGTGTTTATTGACAGTCTATAAATACACTCTGTGAGTGGTAAAACAAATCATCTGTTGTTTCAGTGATGTTTGTTTACATTTTTAATCACTAGTTCACATACATTATAAAACATGATCTCACTTTACAGCAATGCCCATTTGCCAGAAAAGAAAACAAAAAAACGTTTGTTTAGTTATTTTGGCATTCGTTCAGTTTTAGCTTGACAAACAAGTCAATTTTGCTGTAATTTGTATAAGATTTGGTTTGGATTTTATATACAACATTTTTTTTTTTTTTTTTTTTGTTTTTTTTTCCCCTTCTTGCATGTGTTTATATACATATATATATATATATATATATATATATATATATATATATATATATATATAATTTATATATAAATATATATGCATATATATTGTGTATATATATATATATATATGTTTATATATATATATATATATATATATATATATATGTATGTATATATTTGTAAATATATTGGTGTGTGTGTGTGTGTGTGTGTGTTTTTGTGTTGTGTGTGTGTGTGTGTGTGTGTGTGTGTGTGTATCTGTTATGGTTAAGGATCTGCGTGTGAATGTGCAGTTTTTTTGTGTGTGTGTATGTGTGAGTGTGTATGCGTGGATGTGTATGTGTTTTTACGTATGTGAATATTCATGTGTTTGTGTTTGTGTATGTGCATGTGGGTTTTTTCTCTGCATATCTGCATGTGTTTTGCATATGTTTAGAATGTGTTACATTTGTTTAGAATGTATGTTTGTGTGTGTGTGTGTGTGTGTGTGTGTGATCTTTATGAATATGCATATATAAAGATACAATGTGAATATTTAAATCAGTGAAGTTTTTTTTTTTTTTTTTTCTGTTTTATTTTCTTCCACGCAGGTTACGAAAGCCTGCAGCTGAATGGCAGGCCACTGCATAAGTTGTTATTTTATCTGCACTATTAAGCTGAGGGTTACTGTCAGATTAAGATGGATAACAGTTGTGTGGTGGCTTGGAAAAGACTTTGAAAAGTCAATCAGCTCTCAGGAAAAAAACCTAACCATTATTGATTTAAAGGTTAAAATGACCAAAGTGAAAGGCAGATATGCTTCCTGTTATAAGCTGTTGATTTTATTCATTTAGTTTTCCTTATAGTGTTATTATTAATTACTATTATAAATATATTATTTTTAATAAATTAAAAAAATTTAGTATATTGTTGCTGTTGTTGTTTTGTTGTTACTACTACCACTACTGCTACTTTTACTAGTTATTTATTTATTTATTTATTTATTTTTTTATCTTTTAAAAACTTTATTCTCATACACATATACTTTGTAATATAGACGTAATTAATAATGGTAATCATGCCATTAAGTAATTAAGATTAAACAACACTGTAATTTCTGATGAAAATGTATGCCAATGACACAAACATCTAGGAAATCCTGTAGATTATAAAAATTGACAATCACACACTCCCAAAGTCATGTCTTAATATGTGTGACAAAAACTGCCAATGTCACTATTTCTGTATTACTGATAAAAACTGCCAATGTCACTATTTCTGTATTACTGATAAAAACTGCCAATGTCACTATTTCTGTATTACTGATAAAAACTGCCAATGTCACTATTTCTGTATTACTGATAAAAACTGCCAATGTCACTATTTCTGTATTACTGATAAAAACTGCCAATGTCACTATTTCTGTATTAAAGATTGCCAATGTCATTGAAATTTTTTTTAATTTTTAAATGTTATATATATATATAAATCAGTAGATAGTGATCAGTGAATCGTGTAATTCAGTATAAACTAAATGCACATTATGACACAACATTAACCTGCAGGTTTTCTTTTATGTTTTGTCGTATTTACAATGCTGAGTTACAATGGAGTATTTCGTTAACCAAGAAAGCCCATTGATTTGTTAGAAGCCATTTTTGTTTATAAATAGAAGCAATTATGGTTAATACAGAGGAAATAAGTAAACTTCCTTGTGTATATTTTATGTTAGAGAGAGAGAAAAAATGTGTGTGTGTGTGTTCTATGTATATGTGTGTATGTGTATGTGTCTCTTGTGTGAATGTGTGTGAGTTGTGTTTATATGGATTATATGTATGTGTTGTATCTGTGTGTGGTGTGTGTGTGTGTGTGTGTGTGTGTGTGTGTGTGTGTCTGGCAACCTATGTATATGTGGATGTCTGTTCATAATGGCGTATGTGTATGTATGTCTGCATGTGTGAATTTCAAAAATATAGTAATTCAGTTCAAAACAGTAATTAACTGGAGGTTTACTTTTCAAACTCATGTTTTAAAAGCAATGGTGTGGTCTATCCTTACAAACACATACAAACCACCACTTACTTTTAACAGGTAAGATCAGACCATCGACTCTTTCATAACATGATCATCATCATCACATAAAACCTAAGCATTAACATCCAACCACTGCTGACATTTCACTTCATTATAGGCCAACATGAGTCACCCCCATCACAAAAATGTACATGCATGCCTATCAGGGACCCAAAACTTCATGGGAGGAAAGTTTTTGTCCTAGCAATATTTTACTTGTGTCTTTATATGGAATGAACTAACACTCAAGGTTAAAGGTGGTGTTTGTTGTGACAAACAGTGTAGCAGTGACTCCAGGCTACAGATTTATCAGTGATAATCTTTATGACTAACTGGATAAACAGCTAACTTTGTGGTCAACATTCTTCTTTTGTTATTTACACTGCGATGTATTTAAATCAGGTTAACTGTATTTTGTACAGTTACTTGTGTATAAAGACATTTATATTACATAATCGTTGATTTTTTTTTTTGTATGTATTTATTATCCAAAGTACAAAGACATTTAAATTATACTACCTATAATTTTCATGTGTGTTTGCTATCCAAAGTATAAAGACAGTTAAATTGTACCATCTATAATTTTTGTGTGCATTTACAATCTAAAGCTTAAATACTTTTAAAAATTACTATCTATAATTTTTCTATTTATTTACTATCCAAAGTATAAAGACATTTAAATTATAATATCTATAATTTTCATGTGTGTTTTTCATGTGTGTTTACAGTCCAAAGCATCAAGACATTTAAATTATGCTATCTATAATGTTCATATATATTTACTATCCAAACTATTAAATCATTTTATATTAATAGATGATTCCATATTTTGTAACAGCTTTTAATTCTGATTACAGACACTGTTATGTCTAATCAAAGCTAGACAGTGCAATGTATTTAAAATACCAATGATTTTTTTAAAGCTTTTATTCCACTTTAAAGCTGTTATTTAATCCAAAATCTTATCTTGTAACCATTCCTTAAATAATAAACATGTTATTTTTATTTTTATATAAAAGTATTATTTTGTAACCATTACAATAAAAGTTGTATTATTTATTTCAGAGCTTATTTTGTAACGTATAAATGTTGTATCTTTGGTACCTTAATTTGTAACTATTTAATTGTATTGTTGTAATTTATTTAACAGCTTATTTTGTAACATTGTGTATTTCCTGTATTATTTTGTAACCAGGAAAATAAAAATAAAAATGTATCAATTCGATAGCTTAAAATTTTAGATCTTAATTAAACATGTTCTCAATTTCGATAGCTTATTTTGTAACGAATGTTATTTTAGATCTTATTTTGTAAGTATAAACATGTTCTTTATTTCATATCTTGTTTTGTAACCATCATAATCAAAACAGCAATATATTATTTATTCCTTAGCTTATTTTGTAAGTATAAACATGTTCTTTATTTCATATTTTGTTTTGTAACCATCATAATTAAAACAGCAATATATTATTTATTCCTTAGCTTATTTTGTAAGCACAGCATTATTTACTTCATTACTTCTGCCGACTCCAATAGGTCTGAATGGGGGAACTGGTTATGAATACAATAGCTGTATGGAACATTACAGATGCTATATCAGTTCTGCTTTACAGAGAGATGAATTTCATTACAGCTGTGAGAAACTTAAGGCCACACATATATGATGGATTCGTTTTTCAAAGCCCAGATCAATAAGAGGTCCAGCATGGGCTCACAAATAAAATATGTTTCATTATCACATGTTGGCCTTGAATGGGCCAATGGATAAAATAAGTGTCATTGCTACATGTAGTCTTTGATTGGGGTAATATTTTCCAAAACCAGATAGGTTAGGTTCCTTTTGGGCTAAAAAAGATTTTCTCCTTATTAGATATTGACACTGAGGTAATAATATAAATTATACATCTACTAATGAAATACATTTTAGAATTATACATCAATTGTTGACACTATTCATAATCAGTTTTACATATTTATGTATATGTCATTTTTATATAGTTATTATAGTTTTTTGATCAAGTTGTTGAGAAAATCCAATAGAGACCTTTATAAAGACAAAATATCATATGATTATTATTATTATTATTATTATTATTATTATTATTATTATTATTATTATTTATTATTGTTATTATCATTTCTTTTTTTCAGAATGCTATGTGCCAATTATGAGAAAATTAATATAAAAATGCAGGAAAATCAGCCTTATGAATAATTTTCAGAAACTTTGGTAAGTACTGTCATATATAAAAGAATAAAGAATATTTGAATATTCCTTTTTTGTAGTTGGTACACTTATTATTATAATATGGGTTTCTTTTCTGATACTGAAGAATAAAACCATTTCAATGTCAAAAATATCTCTGTTTCAGTGTTAAAAATATCTTTATTTCAGTTATAAAATATCGTTATTTCAGTGTCAAAAATATCTCTATTTCAGTGTTAGAAATACCTCTATTTCAGTGTTAAAAATATCCTTATTTCAGTGTTAAAAATCTTTATTTCAGTGTCAAAAATATCTGTATTTCAGTGTCAAAAATATCAATATTTTTACTAGATAACCCTTGGGGTGAATCAGACATTCTGTTTTAATGTTTTGTATGTGTGTGTGTGTGTGTGTGTGTGTGTGTGTGTCATTTAGATTCCTTAGAGTCAAAATAACAAGGAGATCACCTGTTATGTTATTAAAATCCTGATTACCTGAGGTAAAATATTTCACATAATGCCGGTAGTTCACTCATTCACATTTCCTGTCATTTAACATGTGATTTGTCAGATGTAATAAAACTGTTAAAAATAGCTTCGCCGAAATTTAGCTTTACATTTTTGTTTTTCTACAATACTAATATTAATAATAGCAATAACAATATTTAAAATAATGACAGTAATAATGATAACAATAATAATAAATAATAATTAATAAAAAATACTATGGAATTTTAATTTGAAAGAAATTTTCAAGAAGTTTTGTAGGAAAGGTCATCATATCATTGCTGAAGAATTCAGAACTGATTGTGATAGCTAATTTCCTAATTTTACCATTTTGTAACTAAAATTAAGAAAATAGCTTCTATATTATTTCAAAATTCTTTTATTTTGTTTCCAGAGTTTTGATAGCTGCATCATCAAGATATATCTATATTTTTTCTTTTACTGGAATAATAATAAGAATTAGTAAATTATGAACAAGAGAATGATGATGATGATGCTGATGCTGCTGCTGATGATGATAATGATGATGATGTATAGAAAAGAAATATTTCTACACTGAACTGAATGACAGTGTAATTATCCAGTATTCAATGAATGTAAATACATTCCTTAAATCCACAGTACATAATAGTTGTTTATGACTAACCAAAATCATTTAATTTTTTGAAAACATTAAAACAGTATGTCTATCTAATAGGGTTATCTAGTAAAAATGCCAATATATTTAACACTGAAATAGAGATATTTTTGACACTGAAAAACAGATCTTTTTTACACTGAAATAGATATATTTTTAACACTGAAATAAAGATATTTTTAAAACTGAAATAAAGATATTTTTAAAACTGAAATAGAGATATTAGTAAAACTGAAATAAAGGTATTTTTAACACTGAAATACAGGTATTTTTAACACTGAAATGGATATTTTTGACACTGAAATGGTTTTCTTCTTCAATATCAGAAAAGAAACCTATATTATAATAATAACTACTGTACTAACTACAAAAAAGGAATATTCAATTGTTCTTTATTCTTTTATATATGACAACACTTATCAAAGTTTTTGAACATTATTCACAAACTGGATTTGAAAATAGTAATATGTCTAACAGCACAGACTAATTAAAGTGTAAAGTCAATCAATACGGGTGTAAATAAAAAAAAAAAAAAAAACATTTGTTTACCTCTGCTTTATTTATTAGCTGTGACTGTCTTTGGGAATATTAAAGTGTAACAACATTAAACCAACACACTTCCAAGATGCATTTTATAATTAAATGTATTCATGCTATAAGACACATAAATTATAAAATCTATGGGGTTTTTTTTTGTGCTTTTAGTACCCAAGGTATAAAGTGATTTAAATTTTAATACCTAGAACATACTGTTCTGTATTCCTCAATTTGCATACAACATTTAAGACAAGTATTCCACTTTTAAGACCCATTCTGTGATTTGTTACCTTCATCTTTAATTCATCTCCCTCTGGTACTGAACCAAAGAGCAGTGTTTTATGAGCTAACGTACTGATTAACATTAAACATGTTCACGTTTCAAACCACACAGATCTCTCTTGTTCTACCAGCGTCATTAATTAAGCACACTGCAACAGTATATCATTACTGCTGTGTATAATAATATGCAAACACCCATCCCTTGGCAATACACTCACTAGGTATACTCCTATTTATTTTCCAGTCACTGCTACTTCTTTTTGTTTTTTTTTAAAATTATTATTTTTAACCCTTTATAATGAAACTCATTTCTCTTTGAATGCTAACGTGATGATCAGAGGACCCACACACTATTTTTTCTGAAATCCAGATCTGCCTTTCCAGTAGTTTTTAATACAGGCTTGGTATGAAGCCACTTTGCCTTTTTCTGAAATTATATATAGATATATATATATATCTATATATAAGAGAGCGAGAGAGAGCAAGATACACATACACACAAACACACACGCACACCCACACACACACAAACATCTACTGTATATCACTTGAAAAGTTCTTTCTGCGATCTTTTATTAAGATCTCTTGGAAAAGAGCAATAAAAATAATAAGTGCAGTTACCTCTTACTCTGTGATTTACAGAACTAGGGGTTAATTTGCTCTTTTGTAAGACAATAAATAATTCACATTTGTGTGCTCGTTCCACTGAAACGTGCACCTTAGCAGTTGTAAATTTATTAACATGGGAAGGTGAATGTCAGAAGAAAGGATATAATAAATCTACATTAAATGCTCTTAAAAAAGGATTATTCTGCTTTAAAATACAAAGTGTCTTTGTCAGTCTTTTAAATCTGTGTTCTTGATGTCATGATTAAGCTGGGAAATGTGGGTTGATTAATATGTCTGTTAAGAATATTACTACCAGTCATACTTTATTATTAGCAAAATATTTTGATTTCAAAAAAGTTTTTGTAAAAATATTAAAGTAAAATTAATGTCTTTTTTTTATTTTTTCAAAAAAATAACCTGAAAAATAAAGACCAATTATATTATTATTATTATTATTATTATTATTATTATTATTTATTTATTTATTTATTTACGTTTAAATTTCTGTGATTCCATGTTGCACTTTCACTATAGAATACAACTTTTTACCTAAGGTTGAAGCATGTCTGTCTTTGGCAGACACTCCAGGAAAATTAGGATATGTTAATGTATTAGAGGATTATACAACTTTAGAGTTAGAGCTGATTCTAAGCTGTGATCCCAGATCCTGTTATTCACAGAGTCAATAGTTTAACCACTAACCTCAACATGTTTACCATTTTCTAATGAATTATATTTCACTACAATTAAAAAAACAGAATCTTAGTCACAGTTAGTGGATTTAGTGGCTGGTTGTTGATGAGACTGGTCAAATATATAAATATATTACACCCTATGTAATAAACTAATTTATATACATGTATATAATCAGTTATCAAACATAATTTAAAAAAAAATATATTATGAAGTTGTTGTTGATGTTGTTGCTGATGTCTGTTCGTGTTTGTGTGTGTGTTTATTTTTTGCACTACACAAGGATACTATTATCAGTTATTTTATTTTCCTCTAACTTACCAGCAATGCCTCTGACATCAAGCTGTTGTAGTTCATGCTGTTCACCATGACTGCCAACAATGTAGACAAACATTTCTTTTATATAATATCCAGCACTAATTATGTGTCAACCCACATTGATGACCGTCTGTGTCCTATATCCCAAATCTTATTTCTGGAATAAAATCTACTTGTGGTTCCAGCCCTTAATACAGTAATTTTATTTCTAACTGTATGAAATCTACTTCATGAATATTTTCCATTATATTTTTATATCCAATTAACAGTTCATGTTATTCCAATTCAAGACTCCTACATCCACTGAATTTTTAAGTCCACTTTGGTTAAGTTCAGACCTATGGAACTACACATTTCTATAATAGTAAAATGAATTACTCAAGTATACATATGCACTAGTGCACAATTCTTATGTCCAGCCTTTAGTCCACTTTTCTTAGGAAGATATCCTTATGTTAACCATTCCGAAGGAAAAAAACAACAAAATTGTCTATGATGATGTCCAGTCCTATGTCCACCTCTGTTTGTGTTGTCCAGCCAGATGGATAAAGTCCAAGAATAAGAATAAAGCAGACAACAACAGTATTATTACATGATAGTCAGGCCACATGTACAGTGGGTGATGAATGTAAAATGATCAAAGTTTACTTCCAAGGTTAGACTGTGCCAGTGTCTATTAATACAAGTTAGTCAGTGGAAACTCTATATGTTGGATTAAACAGGCTGATAAGACATATTCCACTTGTTAACAAGCAATCAGTGTATCCATCAGAGCTGAGTGGAGAGTGTAACTGTATTCCACCGTAATTTTCAACTGCTAATTGGTTATCAACCTAAAAATGATTCCACAGTAAGCACCACCAGGTACAAAGTATCAGAACAAAATTAGGATGGAAATTAAAGGTCTAATTATTATTTAGAAACACAATTTTTTTTAAATAGGTTTATGCTGGACTGCTATTTTTATATCTAACAAGCCAATGTCATATTTTATTTTTAAAATGGTTTTTTCTTTTTGCTAACAAGTTTATTTGTCCATGCAATATTTTAGTACTTCATTGTATTTATTTCCTATATTATACTTGTGAAAATGTATAATATATAAATGATATGATATAATTACAAAATTTTAATATTTTTCCCATATTACAATAACAGTTCTGTGATGTTATAATTTAAAAATGTTATAATTTAAAAATTTAACACGATAAAAATCAATATTTAAAAATTTATTATATAATTTATATTCCTAGTACTTGTATTTGAAAAAGAAATCATGTCTTTACTAAGATACTCTGTTGAATTTAAATTTATAATGTCAATGCTGTATTACATTTTAGAAAAAATTCAAGTACTTCTGTACAATCAATATTAAATATATATATTCTGTGGGATTACTATTACCTTAGAACTGAATACCTCTATTCAACAGAACAGAAGAAAAAAACTAACAAAAAAAGTTTCTTTATCGCTAGCTACATGTGACATTTTAAACCATATAAATTAAAATTCTTCTTTTTAAATAAGTAAATTAAACTTTCAGCCACCATTCTTAAAGGTTACAAAACAATCTAAATCTCTTTTTCCCCACACCTGAAACCAGCAGCATTATAAAATATATTAAAAACATGCCACAGAGTTAAAATTAGAAATCTGTTTTCACTGATGAATGGACATTTCCAATCAATAGTTCTACACTGATTGACAAATATCGATTTTTTTTTTTTTTTTTTTTTTTTACAAAAAACAAAATCTTCCTTAATCTTCTGCATGGCAAATGCCATCACCAAAACCAAATAGAATTACAAGATCTAGTTTCACAAAACGAATTTAATTTTCACAACAAAATTCCTGCAAGGTCAAAACAGATGCGAAATTCCTGCATGGATAAAGTGTTTTTAAAATCCATACAGTTAAAATAGTTTTAAAATTTCTACTAACACTCAAAGCTGTTCCAAAATTCCTTGTGGCAAGAACAGTTTAAAATTCTTAGACTGCCAAAATAAATTATAAAATTGTTATGTGAAAGAACAGTTTAAAATGTTCCTATATATTCCTTCAAACAGTTCCAAAATTCCTGCATGACCAGAAATGTAAATGATTAAACTTTAAATTAAAAATTATCCAACTATTACCTTTAAATTAAAAAATATCTAAATGGTTTAACTTTAATTTAAAAGAGTGTCTTAATTTATAATCTTTCAATTTCTTTTAATTAAAAGTCGGCCTAAAATTATATCTTTCAACATTTCTTTAAATTAAAGGTAAACTTTAATTAATATTATCTTTAATTTTTGTATGTTATTAAATTTTCAACTTTTTCGATAAATTAAATATGAACCTTAATTTACAACCTTTCTAGTTTTCCTTGTATTATAAAAGAACCTTCACTTATTATCATTCAGCTTTTTAAAGTAAATGTAAGCCAAAATTTAAAATCTTTAAAATGTATTCTCAAATTATAATAAACCTTAATTTCCAATCCTTAATGTTTTCTTAAATCAAAGATCTCCCTTAAATTATTAATCATTCAACATTTCCTTAAATTAATAAATAAACTTCATTAATAATCTTTCAACTTCTTTAAAGAAAAAAAAACAAAAACAGCTGAATTATTAATTTTTAATCCTCATCTGAAATTTAGAGTGAACCTTGGTCCCTAATCTTTGCCATCATTTATCTTAATTGCAATATCCTTCTGAATCAGCAACAACAACATTTCTTGTAAGAAAATATTTTACCTGCCCACAAGAACAATGAAGTATCAATTTCAGGGCTGAAGACAAAGCCTGTACCACTGGCTATGAATAAATGTGTGAATCAGAGAACATCAATTATGCCTGAATGTCAAGACATGTCGGAAATTCCAAGTTAAAGCATCAGCTCTATGTGTCAGATGGTGTGGGCAATAAAAAAAAAAAAAAAGATCAGGTCAGAATGATGAGGTCAGAATCAACAGGTCAAAAGATCTTGCCTCGTGAATATTTCATTAAGAAAATAACCAATTATTCAGAAAAGTGAAGGTGTTTATTTGTTTATTTATTTATTTATTTATTTATTAATTGTTATTTTTATTATTAAATCTACTAAAATATTGCTTTTGTTTCAATTGATATCAAAAAATTATTATTATTATTATTATTATTATTATTATTATTATTATTAAATCTACTAAAATATGGCTTTTGTTTCAACTGATATCAAAAATTATTATTATTATTATTATTTCAACTGATAAATCAAAAATCATTATTATTATTATTTTTATTATTATTATTATTATTATTCAACTGATATTAAAAATGTTTTAACAAAGTCACAGTACAAGCCAAATGTTTGGATGTAAATGACATTCCCACTGGGTCTAGCTGACATTACCTATGTCTAGTATTCAGTAAATGTAAACAAATTCCTTATCTCCTGTAAATATTATTTTATAATAACCATACAGTGTATTTTTTATAATAACAATAAAATATATAAAATATTCTAACGTCAAAGTCATCCAGCTATTTTAGGTACCTTTAGCCATTTTGATGCATCTGATTTTAAATATTTTTGAAAAATGAACTATAATCCAAGAATCAAGGCACCAGAGTAAGTTTTTAATTCATGTACATTGGCATTATCTAAATTAAATTAAAAGCATATATATTTCGTTTTAGTGACTGGATACAATATGTGTATAAAAACTATATTAAAAAACCATAAATTATAAAACCAACCTTCTTAGTCCTAGTATACACAATCCTTGAAAATTATATGAAAACAAATGTGCCAGTTTCTTCTAGGTTTGTAAATATGATCACAGAAATATGACAGTTCCCTAACTATAAATCAAAGAATTACTGGTACCTATGGAAATATTCTGATAGAATAATGCTAATATTAACAGATTCACAAAATGCAGAAATAAACGAAAACCTCACAGATTTGCAAATTTCAACACTGCAGAATTGACACCATCTTTGTCAGCCACAGAATTATATTTAATTCTCAATCCTTGCAAAAAATAAGAAATGTATTTATAAAAAAACTGCCAATCTATATACAGGTTTTTCGCAGAATTATTCCAAATCCTTGTAGATTTGCAAACTATATTTGCACTGAATTAAGTCAAATCCGTGCAAGTTAGCAAACCATACCAACACAAAATCATGCCAAATCCTTATGGATTTGGAAACTTGTATACATTCCCAATTATCCCAAATCGTGGTAAATTTGCTAATATACTCAACAATACCTAATCCTTTGAGGTTTCAAAAGTATAAACATGCAGATCTGTGTGAAAGTGTTATGAACCTGACACTCCACGGGAAAAATTGCTGCAGGAGTTTGAAAATAGCAGATAATAATAATGATAATAATAAGCTGGAGGCCAAGCAATATCCTCTCCAGCCAGCAAGACAACAAGTGAAGATTAAGTGTGAAAACGACAGGGAAATATTCATTGTTAATCTCTGCTTCTGTCACTCTGCCAGTATGCTACATTATAAACCACTGTCCTCAGGCTTTGTCTTAATAAATGCTGCTGAAAAGTTGTTATTAATATGGCTGTATTATGTTAGTGTGGCTGCATGGGTGGCCAGACCATGGCTTGTCAGCCACATCCCTTGCAGCATCCCTTTTTCACATTTAATGTGCAGCTTATGTAATCATGTTAGCAGAATTCCATTTTTTTATTAGACAAAAGATAAAAAGGTAAATTGAAAACTTCTGATAGTAACTTCATTTTCAGCAATCATAGTTTTTGTTAATGAAATGAAAATTTGCATATTCTACACTAACAAGATTTTAGACATATTTTATCTAATTTTTCACACACACACACACACACACAGAAATAGAGATAACTGTAAAAATAAAATTCTAAAAAATGTTGTTGGCACTGTAGCTCATAAAACAACATTTTACTATTCTTAATTAGTTTGACCATATGCTGACATTTATTTTCATTTTTCTAATTATTTTCATTTTAACCTGATCAAACATCATTAACATTGAAATTCTTCTTTTATCTGCATGGATGTTTGCATAATCCTTTAAGGATTAGGTTCCAAGGTGTAATATAATTTGAAGTCAGAGGTGAAAGGTCAAGGGTCAAGGTTCACCATCTCAGCAATAAGAATGGGACTAAATGATATGGCAGAATGTCGACCATTTTGAATGTTCTTTCAAAATCAAACAGTGTCAAGTACATTGTCAGTCCAGTATATATAATATACAAGTCTGGTTTGTTTGTCTGAGACACTGTTAGTGTTAGTGTGTTAGTGTGTTAGACAGAAGAGATGGTGGTGCAAAACATTTTTCAGAATCAGCTCTTCCTGAAGGTGGACAACAATTTCCTTATGAGACATTCCAAATTTACTTTAAAATACAATATCATCATAAATAATAATAATCATAGTAGTATTAGCAGTTGTAGTAGTAGTTGTTGTAGAGGTAACAGTAGTAGAGACAGTAGAAACAGTAGCAAATAAACACATTTGTATGAATATGCATGCTAATCTATAGGTGTATTTCCATGTATTGTGTATTGTGCATGTATTGTTACATACAAATTATCTACCTGTTTATCTTTAATAATCTTTTAAAGGATTTAGGAGATTATGATATCTCAGAATCAGTTAATCCTCTTACACGTTAGCATTTATTACAGTACAAGTACATAATACATCAATAACATTTTCAAATCTAAATATATTCTTATTACCTCCCTAACCAACATCTAACAACCAAACTGAACTCCATGTCACTACTCTGATCACTACATTACAACCATATCAAAGAAAAGAAAAACATTTCAACTAAACAGTTATTATAATACAAATATACCAAATATATAAATATATAACGTTTATGCCGAAATATATTCTTATAGCTATTATGTCCTTAGCCAGTATCTATTTTATCCAAAGTGTTCACTCTGATCAAAACACTACATCCCTATCAAAGAGAAATATAACCTTTTTTTAAATTAAAATACAAGTACCAAATTTTTCAGATCTAAATATATTCTTATATAAACAGAAATATACTGACATTTTTCAAACTTGATATATTTTTATAGTTATTACATCCTTAGCCAAACTCTAATAAAACTACACCCCATGTCACCACTGCATTCCTATCAAAGAGAAATAAAATATTTCTTATTATTGCAATACCAAATATACTGACAATATTTTTCAAACTTAAATGTATTCTTAACAGAACTGTGAACTAAACTATGCCCCATGCCATCACTGCCTTCCTATCAAAGAGACACATAACCTTTTCTTTATTACAAAACAAACACCAAATACACTGATAACATTTTTCAAACTTAAATATATTCTTACAGTTATTACAGCATCTAACAACAAAAGTAAACCCCTAACCACCACCCTCATCAAAACACTAGAGCGACATCAAAGAGGAACAAAACAAGCCAGATCATTAACAGTATCTGCAATTGTCCTGTGAAATGAGGAATGCAAGAATTTACAACAGGCCTTTGTCAACAAACAGTGTGAAGGAAAATCTACAGCTTTCAGCTTCGTCTACTTTGCAAAAGCAGATCTTGTCAATATTTCTCAGCCGCTTATGAAGAACACCTCTGCACTTTTTAAGGCTTAAGTTTCCATTTTTAGTTTAGCCAACCAGTTTTAAAACATGACTTGAATCTATGCTAAGTATTTAGAGAAAGTTAGAAAGAGATATTTACAAATGTAAGAGAAAATATATAAACAAATAAATAAAAAGGTTGAAAAAGAATGTTAAAAAAAAATAATGATATTCATATTTGTCTGTATGTACATACATCTTTTGGCTAAATGAAATTCCTGAAGTATTTTTGAACTGTGATATTTGACATCTTGGGTGTTATATTATATCAGGACTTTTATTATAATCCCAAAGTCAATAAAACACTTTCTATTTTGAACAGGACTTACTTTTCAAATTAAAAAACCATTACAACGTCAGATAATAAATTTATCATTTATTCTTTACTACCAAATAAATCTCTGCTACACTAAATACTTTATCCTTCATTAAATATTTTATTATTATTAATCCCAGCCTTACCTTTTATTTAATGATGAAATCATTTATCTTACACTGAAACCTTTATTAAACCTGACATATAGGCAATATTGGTATTAGAAATAATGTTTTATTCAGTTCATGAATCTAATTATGTGATTTAAATACCAAGTTATTCCTCTAGGACACTTTGACCGCAAACGATGGTGGAAAAATTATTTTATTTTTATATTATATATATATATATATATATACCTATATATACATATTAGTCTTTATTTAATGTGTGTTGTATTCTTAAAGTAATCTATATATCTATTTTATTTTATTTTATTTTATTTTATTTTAAAGGAAAATTTTTCCCTTGTTATTGTTCTTTTCTGGAATATGCAAACAATCTTACAGCTCCCAAGGTGAAATGTGATGCAATACTAAACATATTCAACCTGTAACTTAATCAACGTATTTCATAACATTTTAAAGAAGCCAAAACTCTTACAACTGCACTCTTTAGCTCTTAATTTGAAGTATTTACCAGTCATCATAAAGTTGCCTTTTCATGCCTGAATAGCTGCAAATAAAATGGTAACAATACTGCAACAATCTGGGACACTCAAAGTAAAATAAATAAATGTCAAAATATTACACCTGACTGATCACCGACAAACGAATACCTGTCAGGTAAATGGCAACACCAGCTGGGTGTGTCAGTGGTTGAAGCTGTACAGGTAGCTTTCATATTCATACCTCTAAAATGACCTCAGGATCATTCTTAACTGATCTGATTGATGAGTTCAGGTAAAAAAAAAAAAAAAAAAAAAAAAAAAATTAAAATAAAAAAAAGATAATAACAAAAAAATTAAAGAAAATATAATTTGATATGAAAGTAATCCAGTATGCTTAAAGCAGTTTTAAAATCATGTGATTTTTTTTTTTTTTTGTTTACCTGTTAATATTTTTATTACTATTTACAAGTTTCATTTCCTCTTATTCTGTCATGGATGAGTTAAAGCTAGGTATTTAGAGCAAATGCTTGAGGAGTCGTGGATTCTGAATGATCTGTTCAAAGTACATCCATCCAGCTATTTCCCAATCCAGACACACACACACACACACACAAAAGGCTATGTTTTATATTTTCCTGTTTAATGGAAGGCGAATACAGAAAAATCACTTGTTGCTAATTGTTAACAATAGTCCAGTTAATGGCAGTGGCAATATTTCTTTGTCATGTCATTACATTAAAATAAGTTTTATACTGATTATCTCTAAACTATCATATGATTTCATAATGTGATTGTAAGACATGGATGCCTAGTACAGACACTTAAAGAATTATCATTTTTAGCATGCATTTATTCACAGACAGTATAACACATGTGTCTTTTGATTACCCTTTTGTCAATCACTGTTGGGGATGTGACATAATTCAGGGAGTCCTACAGTTAGGATTGATCCAGCAACCTTTTACATCCAAAGTTATCACTCTGCTGTAAAATCATAAGTTTTTTTCACATTCTATCGTTGAGGTATTACATCTGTTTATGAATAAATGTGACAATAAACAAACATCTCTCTTCCCAACAGTCTCATAACAGATCCTCTGACGTCAGAAAAATTTGTGTTTTAAATATAACTCTATCTTTTATAGCAGAGAAATATTTTATAAGTTCAGAAGATAACCCACAGTTTTTATTGGTAAAATAAATATGCCTGAAAATCAGGAAAAAATATGACAGAGAATGATAAACCAGTCATGAAAAGTAAGTTTTTTTACAGTGTGACATATAACATTTATCTCCCTACTGTGCTTACATCCCATATTCTCTAGGTAAATAGAGATATTAGATAAATAAAGCAATCAATTGTATGTGATTAGATAATAATTATTATCATTGTTGTTGTTCTGGTTCTTGTTATTATTATTATTGTTGTTGTAGTTAAAATAATTATTGTTATTATTATTATCATCATTACTGTTATTATTGTTCTTTTGTTGTTGTTATTGTTACTGTATTTATAGTCATTACTTTTATTATAAATAATTATTACCATCATTTTATATATATGAGTGTGTGTGTGTGTGTTTTTGTATATGTATGGAGAAAGAGAGAGAGAGAGACAGACATATAAATTTAAGAAAATAAAAATGTTCCCAGAATACAAACCACACTTACTGATCTTGTTTCAACAAACATAACAAGCAAACAATTAAATACTTTATTATATATTTTGTAATGAAGTCAATACAAAACAGTCTAAGTACACAATGGAAAACAAACCCACATGTGAATTATTTTAATTCATTGGAACAATAGCCAATTACAATGATGTTTTGGGGTCTCAACATAAGTATTAGACCTGACAATAACAATAATTAACCAAAACCACCAATATATTATTATTATTAATCAATAATTTAGCCAATATGGATGGATTTCACATTCTAAGCCTGTCCTAAGTAATGGTTAAGACAACAACAACAACACAACAACAGCAACAAAAGAAGCAATATTAAGACAACAACAGCAGAAATAGCAGCAATATTAAGACAACAGCAGCAGCAGCAATATCAGCAATGCTAAGATGAAAACCACAACAGCAGCAATGTTAAGACAACAAGAAGAATGTTCATATTATTTTGTTTTATTAATTTGTAACATCACCAGAACCATTTAACTATTATCTAAGTACAAAACCAGAAATAATTAAATCCAGAGTATTATCTTAATTATCCAGTCCCTGGCTACCAAAAGCAAGAACCAGGAAATATCAAATCTGAATGAATTCCCTTACGTGGCAAGCAGGAATTGAATTAACAGCAGAGCAGTTTTTCAGTAATGAGTTAAAAGCTTATTTCAGTCACAGTGTACGGGGTCTGTAATTAACACTGTGCAGCAGTTGAAGCTTAATTCAATAGCAGCTCCAGTAAGTAGCATCATCTGTCAAGAATTGTAGTGAAATTTGGCAGGATGTTCCAAATTGTGTCACCTCCACCTTGTTTCATCATTTAAACTATACATTCTTTTGACTGTAATTTTATTTTATTTTATTAAATGTATATATTAGCTCTCTAGGAGGCCTACAGTATTTTGTGTGTGTGTGTAGTATCATCTTTATAAATTATAGTCTATGAACTCAGTGTTCCTGATCCCTTTTGTTTTAAGACTTGTTTTCTAAGCTTTGTGTACTCTGGACTATGTTCTTTCAGCACTGTCCTATCAGCTCTGCGTTCTGTAATCTTTGCTTTATCCTTGGCCATAATGTTCTATCATTCTCTTGGTTCTTAGGTTCCCACATTCCCTTGGTTCTTATATTCCCTCATTCCTTGGGTCTTATGTTCCCTCATTCTCTTGGTTCTTAGGTTCCTTTATTCCCTTGGTTTTTATGTTCCCTCATTCTCTTGGTTCTTAGGTTCACTCATTCCCTTGGTTCTTAGGTTCCCTCATTCCCTTGGTTTTTATGTTCCCTCATTCCCTTGGTTCTTAGGTTCCCTCATTCCCTTGGTTTTTATGTTCCCTCATTCCCTTGGTTCTTAGGTCCCCTCATTCCCTTGGTTCTTAGGTTCACTCATTCTCTTGGTTCTTAGGTTCCCTCATTCCCTTGGTTTTTATGTTCCCTCATTCCCTTGGTTCTTAGGTTCCCTCATTCCCTTGGTTCTTAGGTTCCCTTGTTGCCCTTTTCATGTTCCCCCCTAAGGATTCATTCCCTTCTTTGGTTCATTTAGGTTATATTCCATCATTCCCTTTTAAATTCCCTTGGATATCTTTTATATTCCCTTTATTCCTTCCTTTCATTTGTTCTGGTTCATGAGGTTCCATTATCTCCCATGTGTGTATGTGTGTTTGTGTGTTAATTTGTTTTTTTTTGCCTTGCTACAAAATATTTACAACCTTGGAGAGGTAGGTAGCTGTAATTGGAATGGAAATGTTCTGTTTTACAACAATGGCCAGACCTGTACCTGTACAGTATTTATACATACATACATACACACACAACATCTCATTTTCACCTGTGTGAATTAACATTCTGACAGGTAGCTGAGAATTATTTCCTGTGTGGGAATGTCCATTAAGCCAGTAGAGAGCCCATTATAGCTGCAAGCTGTTGGGAAGTGGAGCATGAATGTAAGGTGGGGGCTCATCGAGGTGTGGGGGTCAGCAAGTTGTGGGGGGATGAAATTAAAGACCTGCTGAAAGCTGAGTGACTAATTGTTGCTGTGTATTGAGTTGGGACAGGATTGCAAGCAAAATATATATATTACATTTTTTTTATATTTTTTTTTTTTTATTTTTTTTTGATGATATATTTTCAAACATATGCATTATTATCCCATTACCTTTATGAAATCTGCTATGGTGGGAGAGTTACTAGAATGGGAAATAAGCATAAAATGGACATTAACTGTGGAAGAAAATGGACAAAATCTGCACACTTAATAGCTTTGTCCACTTATGTTTGTTAGGCTGCTGGTACCTTATTTAATAATTTCTATTTAAGTTTTAATTTTTAATTTTTAACAAGCATAATCAACAGCAGAGACTGTCGTCTGTCTTCACTGAAAATTTCATCAAGAAAGCTTGATTATTAACAAAGATAGAGGGGAAAATGTCAAAGAATAGCTATTCTTGTTTGTTCACAAACCTTTACTGACTTAAATAGTGTTTAAGTGGATGAAGATAAGTGTTTAATAGGGAATTGGTAAATTCCTGTTACCTCCTTAATTTTCAACATGTTCACTTGATTTTGGTATTATTTTAAAGGGGTTCACAAACTCTACCCAAGAAAATGTTGTCTAAATACCTACCGTGAGAACTGATCCTGCAACAAATCACTTCTGAAGGGATTATGGTTTACAACCAAAAATATAGTAAACATATTTTGTTTCAACAAAAATTTCTGAAACAGGAACAGTTTATACTTAAATAACAGAAAAGAGTCATAACAACCCTTTCTTGGAAGGTTTTTAAATTTTTTGACAAAAAGTACAAAAAGAGGTCAAAGGTCTCTTGGTGAGCAATAAGATCTCTTTTATGTCTCTTTTTTCCCAGAGACTGTCTGGTCACACTTCACTGACTTCAGAGACACACACACAAAGTGGCCACTGATGGATAATGAACTCCCACCTGTCACATGCAGAGCAAGTGCTTTAACATTGAGTAATTCTATTTAGTTTGCAATTTCATACACAAGACAAATGTTAAAATATGTTCACACTGTAATCCTTTACTGGTGTTAAATTTTGTAAGAGTGTTTTATTTTCAATTCAAATGTTAATGACTGTAATTCCACTCACATACATTTACTCCATGTCTGAATTACACAGTCTTCCTGTAAATAAATATTATTTAAAAAAAATTGCAAAAATTTGAAGAAAAAAAAAATTGTAAAACAAATAATTTTTAAAAAATCTTTCATAAAGCTTGGACATATTTTTGGTTCAAACTGACATGGCTTTAATTAAACAAACTGTAATGACACAATATAATGGATACAGAAACAATGAAAAATAAAAAAAAAAAAAATACTGGCAATAGCATGCCACAACACTTCGGCAGCAAATGAAAAACAAAAAAACATCCAACAAAAAACATGTCTGTTATTTCTAACAATGGAGAGGAAGAAGTGTCTAACCTCATCGACTGATTACGATAAAACAGAGAAACCATTCTCCAATTTTGTTTGTGAACATCAAGAGGTGACAGACGCCATCAAAATAACCATGTTTGTTTGTGAAAGTAAGTCTGTACAGCAGTATCACACAATGTGGAGAAAAAGAAGTACAAAGTAATAATGTGTAACTGTGTTATGAAAGTGATGAGAATCAGAACTGGGACAATTTGTATAACAGTGTTATTTTTATTTTATTTATATGCTTGTTTGCTGGGTAGACTGTATTTTTATTTTTATTGTTATTTTAAAATGGGACATCAAAGGTAAAACAAAATAAATAAATTAATAAGCCCATCATTTTTTATACAGACTCCAGAGACAACAAATACTCATCAGCCATGGAAGAACTATGTAATAAAAAGAAAAAAAAAACAACAACAAAAAAATATATAAAACAATAAAAAATAAATTAACAAATAAATTTAGTATCAACCATGATATATAACCTGTTTATTTCACACTTGCTGGACAGTCTAAAAAGTCAACAGAAATTCTCTGAGACAAAATGATAATGCAGGCAGCTAAAAATTATGACTCAACTACCTGGCTGTGTACAGGTATTTGTAATCAAGTATCCTGTCACAGATAACACACCTGAGATATGTGTACCTGCCTGTCACACTTGCCAGACGGACCATGACAGTTTGAATGTTAAAGTGTAGGTGTGTTTGTTTCAGTGTTATAGATATGATGGTTTTAGATTTCATGCAGTTTCTGTACAAGATATATGTGTGTGACAAGTGATGTATCTGTATTTGAATAGACATTCACTTATGTTTGTATGGACATACAAGTATATATATATATATATATATATATATATGTATGTATATGTATGTATATGTATATGTATGTATGTATGTATGTATGTATGTGCATGTATACACATGTGCATATGCATGCATGTGTGTTGTGCATATATGTGTTTGGGTATGGGTAAAAGCATGTGTATATGTGGATGTGCACAATAGTGTGTGTGTGTGTGTGTGTGTGTGTGTGTGTGTGTGTGTAAAAGTTTTTATATGCATTCATTCACATGCGTGTCTGTTTATATACATTTTATGAATGGATGTGAAGAAAGGTATGTGTGGACACTCAAACAAATGCTATCAGAATCTAATATTAATAATAATAATAATAAGCTAACAAAACAATATTTGCGTTTTCAGAATCAACAGTCTCACTCTGTCTGTATATCGGACAGTACACAAATAAAGACACATTCTTTCTACACGTCGCATTTGCTGTTTGCCCCTGGCCAGGAAAATATTGAATCAGAAAAGCTGTTTAGATGATGCATAACCACACACAAGATATGCCTGTAATGTTAATGCCAGACTGTGATCAATATATGTAATCATGGCTTTTTTTCTCTCGGGGGCGACACTGCGATTGACAAAGTTCATTGTACCATTTGATTGGGAAATTTGTGCATGTATCTAGATGTAGTTATGTTTATAATAATAATAATTAATAATAATAATAATAATAATAATAATAATAATAATATCTGGATATTCCTGTGTATATTTGTGATATATATATATATATATATATATATATATATATACACATACACACACACATTCACATTCACACACACACACAGACACATGCACACAGACACATACATACACACACAAAAAACATACATACACACACACAGAGACATACATGCACACACAGTGACACATACATATATACACACATATACATGTCTGTGTGTATGTGTATGTGCGTATGTATGTGAGCAATGTATGTGAGCAATGTCTGTATATATCTATTTCTCTTTCAATTGCTTTATAAAGCAGTTTAAGGCTTTTCTACTGACTGCTTTTGATCCCTTTAAATTATATTAGAGATGACTGTGTTACCTCAGAATGGATAATGGATATTTCTCATATTACCAAATGTCAAGCTTATAAATATATTCTATTTTATTTTCAAGCTGACAGTATAACAGTACCAATTACTTGTGACATAAAATAAGAAATATGATAACATAGGTATGTGTGGTATTTTAATTTCTCAATTTTTAATCCATACATAGCATATATACATATAAAATTCATTCACACTTGCAGATATATCCAACAGAAATATAAACTTACATTTACATTACTATAAATATACACAGTATCTTTTTTTATATTCAAGCATATTCACTTAAATATTCATGTATTAATGCCTGCATATGTACACACATTCACACATGTGTGTGTCTGCACATATATATTATATACATATAAACATTAACCATTCATTTCAGTCACCCTTTTTCTCTCACACACACACATATACATCCACTTAAAACACATTTACAAACATTTTGGATCTACATATTCAAAACTTTTCACACAAAAAAATAATTATGTCTACCTTGTATGGGTTAAATCTCAACAGGTATTCAGAAAGTTTGCAATAAAATACATATACTTGATATTTAAAAGCTTCAGTGATAAACATTCAGACTTTGACTCTGCATAACACCATTATAGCGATGTATATAAATGTGTGTGCATGTGTGTGTGTGTGTGCATGCATCATGCGTGTGTTTGTGTGTGCATGCATGCATGCATGCATGTGTTAGTGAAATATCAATATTTACATGACGATTACATAAATAATACTTGTATATAATAATGTATGTATGCAGTAATATGTAAAAATAATATATTCCACAAACAATGTCATAAAAGTTAAAAACTGGGGTTTTTTTTAATACACTGACCCAGATTAATTATTTTATCTACAATGACAAATATATACTCATCACATACTAATTGTTGTTAATAAATTTTCTGTCATCAGCAACATTAATATATACACCCACAATGTCATTTTAAGAAAAGGTTTTCAATTAATTTAATAAAATAAAAAAATATACATATACTTTAGAGATAAATATGAAACTCTTTTGAAGAAAGCTAATTTCTATTTATTTTTCTAGTTAAGACTGAAAAAAAGTTTGAAATTTAAAAAAATAAAATTAAAATTAAAAAATCAAGAATAATGAAAATCAGTATTTGGTTTCATGTTAATATTATAATTTTAATTATGGGGTATTTGTATTCTTATTTTTTTTTTACATTATATTTACATTTCATTGTTTGTGTAGCATAATAATTAGAAACACAGTGTGTGTGTGTGTGTGTGTGTGTGTGTGTGTGTGTGTGTGTTCATCATTGTTCGTATCAATATTAAATAATTTCAGAATTATAACCTTTTTATAAAAAATAAAATAAAGCAATGAAATAAATAAATTGAAAAAAAAAAAATTAAAAAAATAATAATAAAAAACAAATTAAAAAAAAGTATTATAAAAAAACAACATAAAAGAAAACAAAATCATCATTTTTCACAGTAAGAACCATTAAGAGAAAAAGAACACTGTAGAATTTACTTGGTGGTGTTAAACTCCACCTTCTGTAACATCCACTATCTGGTTCCAGTTCTTTAGAAAATTACTGTGCACACATACACAAGTGAAAAAAACCATATCAAAAGACCTTATATTTTAAAAAAAAAAAAAAAAAAAAAAAAAAAAAAAATTGAATAAATAAAAACATTGTTTAACATAATACATAAAAACAGAATCCTATTAGAAATAAATCTACATAATAAAGTAAATTATTTTAAATAATAAAGATAAATCAGTTGTGAGTATGTGTACATGTGTGTGTGTCATTTCTTGTAAACAGGAGGTCACATACCACATTCTTTGATAAACCAGTTATGGAGGTTAGGAATAAACGTGATTCAGCAGTTCACCTAGCCTACAGTCTTAAGATAAAAGGAACTTTAAAAAGCAAGTTAATGTTTCATTTTGAAACATCCAGAAAGGTAACCTGTACAAAGGATGTTTATCCAAGCATATAATTAGCTTCTTGTAAGTTTTCCTAACCTAAGCTACGTTTCAGTAGACTGTGTGTTAATATTACATAACAAAACATGTACCAAGTTATTACACAGCTGGCTGTCAGATTCGAGTTATATTACACCTGAAGAAAAAAAAAACAATTCAGTAAGTAATAAGGCAATGAGAATGAATATTTGAGTTTTTCATCAAAATAATGCACCTTTTCCTCATTATTTAATTTTAAAAAATTTTATTTTTTATTTTTACTATTATTATTATGTTCTTTTTTTTTTTTTTATTAAATTAAATAATGATTTTGTGTTCTTTATAATGAAATTTCAGGTTGATTATTTGATGGATAGTTTGGCAGTGAATGTAAAAGGACAAACTTCATTCTCATAGCCCTGAGGTGCAGAACATGTAAATGTTTATCTGACAGATTAAAGGAAGTTTTGCTGCTTGTTTCATTGTTCTTCGAATCTTTAAGGACAGAGATGTATGCTCCTTCAAATTTGAGACAGCAGGCAGAATGTACTTGAATTTCAAATACAACACAAAGAGATGATTAACAAGATAGTTTTAAAAATATATATATATGTTATTATGTACATATGTACATATGTATGTATTTTAAGTATGTATGTGTGTATTTATGCATGTATGTACATTACTATATATGTATTTATGCATGTATGTACATTACTATATATGTATATATGTATGTATGTATTTATGTATTTATGTATTTATGCATGTATGTACATTACTATATATGTATTTATGCATGTATGTACATTACTATATATGTATATATGTATGTATGTATTTATGTATTTATGCATGTAAGTTACTATGTATGTATATCTGTGTGCAAACATATTCCATATATACAATTACATACAACCTTTTTCTTTGCTTTTTAATTATTCTATAATCACTGATTTTATTAATTGTAATGTCATAAATGAATGATAATGAATATCACTGACAGCTGTCATGTAGATGTGTAAATGTATCAATATCAGTAATTGTGTAAGGAAAAGGAAAAACAAACAGTTGATAGTGTAAACTGAAATTTTCAATGGGGAAATAAATGACATCATCTGACATAATGAAAGGCAAAGATACATTTTAATAACAGCAGAAATAATGTTTGTAGCTGTAATGATAGTACAAGTAGTATTTGTAATTATAATAATAGAAATAGTATTTGAAGTTGTAAAAATAGTAGCAATAGTATTTATGGTTGTAGAAAATATTTGTAGTAGCTGTAGAAATAGTATTTGATTTGTAATAGTAGTGGAAATAGTATTTGTATTTATAATAGTAGCAGAAATGGTATTTGTATTCATAATGGTAGCTTAACAGCATTTGTAACTATGATAATAGTAGAAATAGCATTTGCAGTTGTAATATTAATATAATATTATTTGTAGTTGTAACAGTAGTAGAAATATATTTGGCAGTAATAGCTGTAATAAAATATGTAATATTAGAAGCAGCAGTATAAATAAAAGTGGTAGTAGTAGTTGTAGGAGTAAAAACAGCTGCAGTAGTAAAATTTATAACACACAGCAAATTCTACTCTCAGAAAAATGATTGTCCCAGACTATCAAAAGACCCCTACAAAATAACTGTGTGTGCTTTAAACATTATTTTTTTTCACATAGCTAAATTAATATTGAAGTTATTTTTAGAAAATAATACAAAATGACACCATCACAAAATACTTCTCAACAAAGCAAAGAATAGAAATGTGTGCAATTTAGAGTGTTTTGAACATTATTCTTTTCGCCACAAATAAATTAATATTAAAATTATAAAACATGAGTCCCACAGAAAAATTACTGCATCACACAAATATTTAGTCAACAAAACAAAAAAGTCCTATTTATTTCACAGGTAAATTAATATAAAAATCATAAAACATGATCGCCACAAAAAAGTTTAAAAAAAAATATATAAATAAATAAATAAAAATGTTGTCACTGTCAAAAGCAATAATAAAATAAACATACATGTTTCGAACATTTTTTTTTTTTTTTTCCACAGAAGTAAATTAATGTAAAATTACAAAACTATGACACCCCCCCCTCAGAAAAATGGCTGCATCAGAGACTAGCTGTCAACAAAAGACAAAACGTCCCACGAAATCTGCGTATATAATATATAAATCGGTGTCAAGAGTTAACAGGTAAAAGTCAGGTACTTACTGTTATGTCGCAGACTGGGTCGCTTCACTCTCAGCTGAATCGCTTTCGAATGGATGCACTGAAATGAGAGAGAGAGAACAACGACAATAGAACTCTCGGTCTGGGCCGACTTGTCACGGCACACCTTTCCCAAAACTCTCACCTCAATCAACAAGGTGTGAAAAATACAGTCTCTCTCTCTTTCCACTTAATTTCTTTTTACCTGTAAGTCCAGGTGTGGGAGAATTTTGAAAAAAGAATGAAAAATTTATCCACAGTATTTTAGTGTATGTAACAACTGCAGCTACGGTAGTAATCCTATGTGCACGACGTCGCAGCAGGCCGACTTTTAGTCAAACATCAGAAGCATTTTTTCTTCCTACTCTGCGTACAGCTGTAATCACCAATCAAAAATGCCAGTAATTCAATATGGCTGCCTCCAAGTGGGTCAATTAAATGGGCCCCTTATGCCCTGCACAAATGTAAACACGAACCGACGTTATAAACAGTTATTACGTTCCCGGCTTTTTGCACGAGCGCAGAGGGAGATAGTCACTCATTCAATCCATTTGCAGACGTAAACAAAAATGGCCGACACAAAAGATAAATTTGTTTATTCTCTTTGTTTTCCTTTTCTTTCTTTTCAAATATGATTAATTAATATTAAGTGCATTGTCTAATTTAAGAAGAAAAAAAAATGATAAAAAAGTAGTTTATTATTTATTTATTTATTTTAATTATAATTTTTTTTTAATGACGTAAATTAGTTTTTAAACAATCAATAAACTTAAGTATTTCATTAAAAACAATTTTATTTTTTCATCAACATTTTTTTTTTTTTCATTATTTAAAAGATGAATTTAAAAAAATTAAATAAATAATAAAAAGAAAAAAGAAAAAACATTAACATATTGTAAAATTGAAATGAATTATATTGTTAACAAAGAAAATGTTTTAAATTAATCAGCCAGCCTGACTTCATTAAAAAATAAATACAATTTTTTTTTTTTTTTTTCCCCATTAGTTAAAATATGTAATTAAAATTTACAATGCATATTTTAATCATAAATTTAATTTTACCAGTAAAATAACACACTTTTTCCATTTAAAAATTTGATATTCCATTGATATATATATATATATATATATATATATATATATATATTACTATAATTCATGTAGTGTTGTTTAATTACAAATAAATTACAACTGTACCTTTTCCATTAATTACAGTATTTAAGAAAATAATGATCCCAGAAGATTAAATAACATATTTAACCAAAAAAAAGTAAAAATAAATAAATTCATTATAATAATAATAATAATAATAACAACAACAATAACAACATAAATAAATAAATAAATAAATAAATTTAAATTTAAATTTAAACTAAATGAAAATTAATACCTGATGAATTAGTGATATAACCTCTGAATGTGTACAGTTTTCCACCAGACAGTTGTTAACCTCAATAATTTCATCTCCAACCTCCAGCTCTGCACGATCTGCTGGGGATCCTGAAAGTACCAGAAAATGTAACAAAATAACCGAAAAATGTAGATGATTAGCACGGAATCCTGGAAATACAAGAAAATGTAACAAAATAACCAAAAAATGTAGATGATTATCACGGAATCCTGAAAATACAAGAAAATGTAACAAAATAACCAAAAAATGTAGATGATTATCACGGAATCCTGAAAATACAGGAAAATTTAACAAAACTGTAGAGAAAATAAGTAGTAGTAATCTTTAAATGAAAATGTTAAAATTACCAATGTTAAAGGATTATAATTAGCTGAAGATCCTAAACATACATTGAAAATTTTACTTTTCAAACAGGGAAAAATAAACTTAATGAAAATCTGAAAAAATTCATTTATATGACATGTATGTTTATGAGTATATATATCTTTATTTTGTATATTTTTGAATTATTTTATTTTATTTTTTAAATTATTTATTTTTTTTAGATTTTTTTTTTATTTTAATAAGTTTTTTTAAATTTAGTGTTATGGTTATTTATTTTTTATTTAAAAAACAAAAACAAACAAAAAACTGAAATTATTCTTCAACAATAGAAATATATTACATTGATAATTAGTCATTTAAATAACAAACTTTAATTCTGTCAAATGGAAGATGTTTACATTTCTCCTTTTTTGGAAACCAAAATGGCAAATTTATGCTTACTATATTGAAATAATAATAATAATAACAAAAACAAATAACATGAAAAATAACAAGTCTGAAGATAACATCTTGATAAATTTTGGAGAAAATTTACATTTTTCATTTTAAATCTAATTTTCCAGTGCATTTTCCAGTTTAAAGTATAAATGGTTCATCTGCAATTACATTTTTAGACTACTTCTTACTGAAATGGGTCACATATCAAAAATATTCAAACAAACATAATAAAAGTCTCCACCCAGTTCATATCCTGATAATAAAGATTTATAAAATCTCTTCTATTTGTCTTAGATACGGAAGTAAACAAAGTTATCTATCTTTAACTAAACAAATATAGTCTGAGATTTCATAAATACTGAATAAAGAGCATTATTGTTAAGATTCTAATAAATATATTATAAATATATTTGTTTCTAAGGTAGTTTTCATTGTGTGTAATTATATTAGATGTTTTAATGAATGTAAAACAATAACAAACTGCTAACTTGCATGTCTAACATATACTCAGTCTTTATTAGACATTTGTCTTTATGGAATTATTATTTTTATTTTTTCGTTGTTGTTATTATTTAATTATTTATTATTTTTATGATGCACACCACTGCCACTTCAGTAGTTATTATTATTACTGAAAATCTCTTATTTTCAAGTGACTTTTGTTTTTCAGGACTGACATTTTCATGATTTTCTCCTAATAAAAGTGATTTGTCATTTTTTCCTTTTTTTCTTTTTTTTTGTTTTTTTTTTTTTTTTTTTTATAAGGTTGACTAGTCTCAGATAAATTTTAAGATAATTTAAAATTAAAATCTACAGCTATTCTTTCGAGTTGATAGCAGCAAATTTATATGTGCACCATATCAAAGACATCATTGCCTTTAATACACTGGCATTGGAGTACTGGCTGGAACAAGATACATCTGAATGGGTCACCGATGAGGGACTGATCCAACATGTCACAGCACCTTCACCAGATATTCTACCACCAAGACTTAACTGGGCAGAAAAATTCCATTTCATTTAAAATTATAGGCTACTCCTGTTCTTGTACAAATCCAATACTCAGCAAGGGAGGTAACTCTGTCTCAGAAACTTCATTAACAAGGCTGTGAGATGAAGGGAAAACTAACATGGTGTTATGGATATCCTATATTCGCTGTTAACTGTCAGCAGTACACTGCTCCAGTGGGTTTTTATCGAGTGTTCAGAATGTTATTTTACTGATTCGACTAAGCTCGACAGATGAAAAGAAAAAGCAGTTTAAAGAAATCCTTAGCTTAAATATGAAGAAAGTTTCCCATTTGTAACAAAAAACAAGTTCCTTTCTAGGATTAGTCAGTTGTTGTTGTTGTTGTTGTTGTTGTTGTTATTATCATCCTCATCATCAACTATCATTATTACTAGTATTATTATCATTATTATTACTAGTATTATCATTATTATTACTAGTATTATTGTCATTATTATTACTAGTATTATTATTGTTGTTGTACTTGTTAATATTAACATCATAATCATCATTATAACTACAAGTGTTATTATCATCATCCTCATTATCGTTCTGTCATTATCATTATCATTTTCATCATCTTCTTCATCTATTTTATATTACTACTACTACTACTGGTTTAACAATAAACTACACTTACTGAAGAGATTTAAATCAAGCACATCTTTACATCAAGTTCTTTTTATTAATATTTGTCTTAGTTTTCATTCTCTCAAAGTTAAACAATTATTAAAATATGTCAGACTTTATAAAATATTTTTTTATATTTTATAATTATGGTCTTTTTTTTTTCTTCTTTTTTTCCATTTCTTTATTTTTTTAATAAAATAATTTCAAAAATATATGTCATGCAATATAAAAAGAAATGTAATTATGGTTAACTGTAATTAAAATTTAAAAAAGAACTTCTAACCCATTATCTATAGCATTATAATAAATTGATAAATGATATTAACATAAGAAGGGTTTTGCCAAATGTAATGTAAAATATTAGACAAAGATAGAATACTGACATATTTAATTTTGAAGTGACTTTATATAAATAAAAAAGTAAAAACTGTAGTAATAAGAAGAAGAAGAAGAAGAAATATATATATATATTTTTTTTAAATTAAATAAATAATAAAAATAAAACCCCATAAAATAACAACAAAACTAAAATAAATAATAAACCAACAAATAAATAAATAAATAAATAAATAATTGCCCCACCAAAAAAAGAAAAAAGAAAAAAACAACAAAAAAAGAACTCCCAACAACTAAAAACAGAACCATCTCATTCCTTCAGGATACATACAAACAAACATAAAACCAAATTCTTGAAATTCAACTGCGAAACTCTTGAACAGTTTGTTTAGTATCATACAGACGTATTGATCAGAAAGTAAACCACGTCCCAGTGTACAATACAACAGTTATTAACCAGCAGGATGAGACATCACAGTTTTAGACCACCCCTATTATTGCATTACAAGAAAATAAATGTGATTTTCTTCACAGCATACACAGCTGAAAATGACCTTATAAATCTTTGATGGAAAGCAGTAAGAAATGGAAAATAGTAGGTCTGTCTGAAGATGTGAATTTCATCTTTAGAATTTTTCACAAATTAATACTTGTGTTGGATGAGGTTTGGGGCATGGGTTCTTTTAATTTCTGGTCACAATGAATGTTGTTATATATCTTGAAGTAACCATTTTCAGTCCAATATATTTCGAATTTTTACAGATTTTTAAAATTATTATTTTTATTTTTGTGTGTCTGTATATATATGTCTGAATGTGTTTGTGTGTATATATAAGTTTGTGTGTGTGTGTGTTATTTTTTTTTCAAAGAAATATTTACCTAAATTTAAATTTTGTCATCTTAACTTAAAGAAATGTTAACCTAATATTTTAACTTGTCATCTTTACTTAAAAAATATTAACCTAATATTAAACTTGTCATTTTAACTTAAAGAAATATTTACTTTAATGAAACTTGTCATCTTAACTTAAAGAAATGTTTATCTAACATTAAACCTCTCAATTTAATTAAAAGAAATGTTTACTTAATAAAAATGATCTTTTAACTTAAAGAAATGTTTACTTAATATAAAAATTGTCATCTTAACTTAAAGAAATGTTTATCTAACATTAAACTTGTCACCTTAATTAAGAGAAATGTTTACTTAATAAAAATTATCTTTTTAACTTAAAGAAATATTTATCTAACATTTAAACTAAAAAAAACCTTGTCAAGTGATTTAAAAAATAAAATAAAATAAAACTTCAACATTAAAATGTTACTTCATACTAGTTTTCTAATGTCAGTTTTAACACAAAAATACTAAAATGTATTATAAAGCAGTTGTTTTAATATAATAAAATTTGTCATGTTATTGAAAAGGAATTGTTTCAATATAAAAATTATTATTTTACCATAAAGAAATTGTTTTAGCATAAAAAATTAAAAATATATCAAGCAATGTTTTTAATATAAAAGTTACCATTTTATCATAAGGCAATAATTTTATAACAAATTGTCATTTTAGGTTCATCAAGTTAAAAAGTAAACAACACATTTTAACATAAAGCAAATTTTTCATTGAAAAATTATCATTTTATCATAAAGCAATTATTATTTTTTAAGGCAATGATGTTAATTGTTTAGAGATAAAATAATTATCATTTTATCACAAAGCAATGCTGTTAATATTTAGAATTATGATATTATCACAAAGCAGTTGTTTTTGAGACAAAACAGTTATTTTATAAAGCAATTATTATTTTATCACAAAGCTTTATAAATGATGTTAATATAAAACATTTATGATATCACAAAGCATTTGTTTTTGAGATAAAACAGTTATTTTACCATAAAGCAGTTATTATTTTATTAAAAAAAAACCTTTATAAATGATCTTAATATAAAACATCTATGATACAGAAAATAAAATCTATAATGGAAAGAGATAAAACAAAGATAAGTCTTCTTACCAAAAAGTTTTATCTTATCATCTTTCATCTGAACCAAGAGAATCACATAACCTCTTAAATCCATTACTCGAATATCAGCACACAGCATCGAGACACATCAGTGACACAGACAGCAGCAGCAGCAAACTGCAACTACATCGCAGACAGCAACGGCATCATAACAAAACAAGTAAAACCAACTCAAATGACGAGACAGTCTGACAACAACAGGTACTGCACCCACTTCTGATTACAACATCTACGACAACTACGGTGAATATTATTGGGCAAAAAGCTTCGCTGGTTACACCCAGAGCTTATTCCCTACACGACTATGAGTTCCTTTAACAAAAAATCAATTTTTTCAGTATTTGCAAGAGCAATGGCCTGAGGTATCATAACTTCATAGCATTTGCGAGAATTAGAAGTAATAAGTAATGACAAATATTGCTTTGTGATATATTTCTATTTTTTTATATATATTTTTTTTTTTGTAGGGTTTTCTTTTTGATATTATTAATTAATTTGTAAAGTATTTTTCCTGCCTAAAGATGTTTTAGTAAGGATTTAATCTGTGTTATTATTCAAAACGAGAAAATGCAGAGAGTATTTTTTTCTCTTTTAGAGTAAGATAAATGACAGATATGAGAAATGTTTTGGAAATCCAAGATGTAATGATAAAGGGTTTAATCAGTGTTGCTGAACTAAAAAAAAAAAAGATAAAAAGAAAGAAAGAAAGAGAAAAATGAAATAAATAATAAAAAAAAATAACTTGATGTCAGAATAATGAATTGAATAGCCAATGGAAGAAAATTAATCAATGAACTTTGATGTTGTTAAATAAAAAAATGATTTTATTTTATTCTGAATATAAAATATAATAAATGTCTGATATCTAATAGATAATGAGAAAAAAATGAATTTGATATTTTAAAAACAAAATAAAGTTTAACTTCATAACAAGAAGGGAAGAAAGAGGTGTTTTATTTGAATGGGAAATCATTTGGATATTGACTCAAATTTTGTCACAATAAATTTAAAAAATAAACATTAGATTTTGTTTTTTGTTTTAGATTTTTATTTCTCTTTATTATATATTTTCTTTCTGTATTGTAGATTTTTTTCTCTCTTTTTTCATAAATTGTCATCTATTACACATTTTCTTCTCTCTATACATTAAAGATTTTTTCTTTCTTCCCATTTTCTTCTTTCTATTATAGTATTTTTCTTTTTTCTATTATAGATTTTCTTCTTTCTATTATAGTATTTTTCTTTTTTCTATTATAGATTTTTTCTTCATTTTCTATTATAGATTTTTTCTTCTTTCAGTAATAGTTTTTCTTTCTATTAGGTTTTCATATTTCTATCATATTTATGTCTATTATAATTTTTTTCTTCATTATTTTCTACTTATTTATAGATTTTTTTCTTTTCTATTAAAAATTTTTTTTTTTAATTTTCATTTTTCCTTTTTTTCCCATTTTGATTTTTTCTTTTTTCTTCTTCTATTATACAGATTTCTCTTTGTTTTTTTTTTTTTTCTATTAAAGATTTTTTCTTCTTTTTTTGTTATAGATTTTTTTTCATTTCTTTCTTTTTTTTTACAGATTTTGATTTTGATTTTTTTTTTTTTTTTATAGATTTTCTTCTCTCATTTCAATACAGATTTTTTCTCTTTGTTTTTATAGAGTTTTCTTATTCTAGTACAGATTTTTTCTCTTTTTTTATAGATTTTTTTTTTTATATAGATTTTTCTTTTCTTATGTATTTTCTTCATTCTAATATAGATTTTTTCCTCTTATGTATTTTTCTTTCTCTTTCTTATGTGATTTTTTTCTTCTCTCATTCTAATATAGATTTTCTCCTCTTTCTCTTATGTATTTTTTTTTTCTCTTTCTCATTCTTTTATAGATTTTTTCTCCTAGATTTCTCTGTTCATTCTTTTTATTTTTCTTCTCTCATTCTAATATAGATTTTTTCTTCTTTCTTTTATAGATTTTTCTTTTCTCATTCTTATAGATTTTTCTTCTTTCTTTTATAGATTTTTTTCTTCTCTCATTCTATAGATTTTCTTCCTTTTATAGATTTTTTCTTTTCTTATTCTTATGTATTTTTTCTTTTTTTATAGATTTTTCTTCTCTCATTCTAATATAGATTTTCTCTTCTTTCTCTTATGTATTTTTCTTCTCTCATTCTAATACAGATTTTCTCCTCTTCTTTCTTTTATAGAGTTTTCTTTTTTCTCTACAGATTTTTCTCTCTTTTTTATAGATTTTCTCTTCTCATTTCTTTTTTCTCTTATGATTTTTTCTTCTTTCATTCTAATACAGATTTTCTCCTCTTCTTTTTTGTTTTATAGATTTTTCTTCTGTCTTTCCTATTATAGATCTTCACTTCTCCTTTTATAATTTTCCTCTCTCTCTCCATTATAGATTTTTTTTTTCACTCTGTTATTAACATGGCACTCAAGACATTATTTCAGCCTATTAAAACAGACTGTTAATGAAAACCTCTCTCTTTATTTTCAGTTTGAATCTCTTCTCAACGCTTTAATCCACTTTGTCAGAACCAGAATTTACTGATCGAACAAGAACTGGGATTTTTTTTAAAAACTCTGAAATGGCTGTAGATCTCCTGTAACACGGTTAGTCTAATGAAAACACAAGTCTTCACTCTAATGGGTGTAAAGGCTTGAGAATGTAATATCTGGTGCTGGTCAGATTGCAGCCTGTGCAATATGAGATGTATGTCATCAAATGCTACCAGTGTAATAAAAAGTTATTGAAACCGGTGTGAGGTATTGATGTGATATCTGTGGTGAATGTCCTACAAACTGTGACATGGGGTTAGGTTTGATGATGATATCAATCCAGTACATGTCGTCAATATGAGCAATATAGAAATAATATGCAAGTATGTAATACAGCGGTATGCAATACTGAAGTGATATCGTTGGGGAATGTGCTATGACATGGTCTATGTTAGGTGATGATATTAATCCAAAATATATCATCAAAATGAGTCATTCAGAAATACTATGCAAGTATATATAAGAGACAAATGCATTAATGGCAACGTAACCTATATAAATGTTTTATAAACTATAACATGAGATTTTGTTAGGTGTCATTATGTAATATTCTGTATATACCCTGTGTTAGATTATTAGCAAAAAAAAGGTCTGTTGAATATTGAATTATTACACAGTAGCATGGGGTTATGTGAGATAAGCTTCACAGTCTATATGTTGTCAATACATGATATACAATACAAAGGCATTACACTGCAAAGTCATGTTTGTTAATATTGAAATATGTTTAGCACATACACTGTAAACAGTACAGTGAGTTGTTAGATGATTCTCAATGCAAGCCACAGACTAAAAAAGAAATATTGTAACATGGGGAGTACTACTGATGAGGTATGACTGGTGCATTTATCATAAACAGTGGAAGTATTTGATTCATAATGAAAATGAAGACTTTAAACCAATACAAATCAAATAATGCTGGGATATTTGGGAATATTAAGAATAAAAAATAACACAAGTTCTAAACAAGATAATTTTAGTCTATTCATTTTTTTTTTTTAGAATATTAGTTCCATTCTCAAACATCATAAATAAGGATATAATAATAAAAATAACACATTTAGGTTACTTGCTTAAATTTTAGAATAATGGTATGTTTCTTAAAAACTGTCAGAAATAAATCACTGCTTATTAAATACTAAAGCTGTTAAAGTCAAGACAGCACATACCACTGCTTTAGAAAAGGCCATCTCATAATAAAACAAGGGAAAACCAGTGCAGCTAGACACAGCGATGACTTGAGACAACTTTGACTTAACACAACATTTCCCTACACCTTCATCAATAAATTCTGCTTATATCAGACAGCTTTAGGTCATCACCTCAGCTCTCTTACAATACATCAAGAACATCTACAGATCCATCAATAAAAGCACAGGACAGCTGTATCAGTAATAAAAGCAGACAACCACAGGTCACCTTGGCATCTGCCCTAGATACCTTATAACATACCAAGGCTACATCCTCGTCAATAAATCTACACAGCATTTCATCAGTATTAGCCATCTTTAGGTCATCATAGCTTTAACCCTGACTGTCTTGCAACAAAGGGCAAAACCTTCAGAAGCCCAATTCTGCCAGACAACTTTAGGTAATCATAGATTTAACCTGTATAAACAAATGACCAAATCTTTACAATTATTATTAGAAAACATTCTGCTCTTAAACAAAGGACAAAACCTTCACCAATATTATTAGTCAAACCATTTTATCAGACAACTTTAGATTATCATAGATTTAACTATCTTAAATCAAAAGGCAAAACCTTCATCATTATTAATAAAAGCCCTCATTTTGTAACTTTAGTCCATTAACATTAACTATGTTAGTACAAAGTGAAACTTTCATCAATATTACTAGAAACCATTTTGCAAGATAACTTAAGATCTTTATAGATTTAACCTTGACTGTCTTGCCACAAAAGGCAAAACCTTAACAAACATTAGTGGAAACCATTTTGTTAGACAGCTTCAAGTCATTGTATATTTATATCAAAGGACAAAACCTTTACCAGTATTACTAGCACTACATTTTGCTAACAAAAACTATCTTACAAAACTTTTACCTATATTAATACAAACTATTTTTTTTTCTGGTATCTTTAGGTCATCATAGCCTTAGCTAATCTTACAAACAAGGGACAAAAATGTCACCAAGGAATCATTTTGCCAGACAACCGAAGGTCACCAGAGCAGTTTGCCCCAGGTATTTTACAACATGTCACTGTGGCAGTGAACTGCTGATACACCATTCTAGATCCCACACAAACCCCAGGCTGCTACAGGCTTCCAGAATCTCAACACTTAAATATCAAAGTGTTCGGTGGTAACTAGGAGTGAACAGATTTGGTCTAATTACAAAGCTGAGCAAACAGGGACGTGTAGAGTGAATCAAATCAAGGGTGAAAGAGGAAATCTCAGGAGGCAGAGAAGAGTTCAATAGACTCTGTGCAGCTGTCTCCCTTCAGCAGAATCAGCCAGTGATTGCAGTTTCGAGCAGTTCTTCGTAAAGCCTCCAGTAACAAGCACTCTGCCAAGCAGTCTTGTTACGACAGTGGAAATGGATGTGTGTGTGTGGAAAAAAAAACAAAAAAAAAAACAGTTTGAGATTTTGTTGGGCATTTGTGGTAAAGTATTATAAAGTGGGTTCATTATGATGATTATGATGATGATAGTGATGATGGGTGTGTTTATGAATCAGAAATAAAATTGTTGGTTATTTGTAGAAAGTATTGTGAAGTATTCTTGTTATGACAAAGGAAAGGCATGTTTGTGAAAAACAATTTTAAAATTATGGGCTTTTTTTTTCAATAAAGCATCAATACCTGTTATTGATTTTCTATGAATTTAAAGACAAGTATTTGCTAAATGTGCTTGTTATAGCAATACAAATCCATGAGAAGGATAAACGAATTTGACATTTTGGCTATTAAAGTTAAAGATATGACAATTATCATTCATTTTCTTTCAGTTTAAATATAACTTTATTGGCTGCCAATTTTTTTTCTTCTGGAACTCATTGGTAAATTATGGCTGCTTGTTATAACAGAAAGGGCATGATCAGTTCATTTCAATTTAAAACTGATGTGAATAACTCATGGAAGCTTGATATTATTATTAGTAGTAGTAGTAGTAGTAGTAGTGGTACTAGTAGTAGACAAAAATTAATTCTAGGGCAAAATGTACACCATAAAGTAAGCTTAAAGCTATAAAGTAAAACATTTTGTTATAAAAATTAGCATGAAATTATATCCATCTGTATCCACCTGAATTTACATCCAATTATATCCACCTTAAAGACAGCAAGGTAATGTTTATAAACACTCTCCTACAGACATGTAAGCACATACCATAGCTTTTTGTATACAGGTCAATATGGCTGACAAAGAAAAATCAAATTGGAGTACATCTTGGATATACAACACACCAGGCAAGTGATAAACCATTGAACAAAGCTTTTTCACTCTAATAAAGACAGATAAATGGAGATTCTTTTTCAACCATGGACAAATAAAAACTTCTAATATATTAGGAGAATCCTTAACTACTGTCCTAACTTTTACCCAAATAATGAAGTCAGACACATGGAATCTCTCTTTACACATTAACACAGCGAGACAGACAAATGAAAACTCCAAATAATTAAGGCGAACCGTTAACCACTGGACTAACTCTTACTCCTCTAATGAAGACAGACAAATGGAATCTCTTTACACATTAACCCAGTGGTGTGTACAAATCAGAACTTCTAACTGACAGAGGCAGGGATTCAGTTAGTTCCATTGATTTTACTGTCAGCCACAATGAAGAAACGATACAGTGAGTAACTAAGCTAATATGTCTCTCTAAGTAAGTCTTCTCTCTCGCAGTTTGAGCATCTCTGCTTTCTGATTATTATAACTACCAGAAGCCTTATCCACACTGTGTGTACTGGCTTATGAGAGACACTGGACTGATCTGGGGTGAAATCCTCACAGTCTGCAACAAGCTGTAATTGGGTTTCTCTGGTTAGAATGATGTGTGTAATAAAAATAGTTATGTTATGCTGGTTTTTTTTATATTGTTAGTGATTACACCCACTCACACCCATTTATTTATCCATTGAATCCACCCATATGTGTGTGTGTGTGTGTGTGTGTGTGTGTGTGTGTGTGTGTGTGTGTGTGTGTGTGTGTGCATGTATATGCATGTGTGTGTGTGTGTGTGTGTGTGTATGCATGTGTGAGTGTGTGTGTGTGTGTGTATGCATGTGTGTGTGTGTGTGTGTGTGTGTGTGTGTGTGTAAATATAAATATATATTAGAGAGAAAGGTAAAAGAAAGAGTAAGGGGGAGAGGATGAAAGAAAGAGGAAGGATGGAAAACAAAAGAAAAGAAAGTGCAAGAAAACAAGATGAAAAAAGAAAGAGAAGAAGAAATGGATGAATGTACTATATGGCTGCTTACTTAATAAGATAATCATCAGAGGTGAGCATAATGGATAGAAGTAAAGAAAGAAGGAGGCAAAGGATGGAAAGAAGGAACAAATGAATGAAAGAAGGCAAGATGGAAGAAAGGAAGCATGGTAAATGAACATGGTCAATTAACTGCAAAGCAACAACATCAATAAACAAACCATAACAAAACATTTAATTTATTATATATTGCTAAAATCTAATGATCAAGATAGAAAATGAAAAAACTGATATCACAAGATAGTACTTTTATTTTTATTTTTATTTTTTTCCCTTGTTTTTCTGTCAATACAACAAACTGTGGTGTGAAATTAAAATTGATTTTTAACAGTGGAAGACTGCAGGCTGTGTGTTATTTTCAGTTCCACTGGAGCCGTTTAGATACAAACACAAGTTGAATGGGAACCAATTTTACAGTGAATCGCTCAAATTTACTCCACTGACTGAGTCATGCAAGAAAATGAAAATAATTTTGCATTGGTTAATTTCTACATTTTTTTTATTTTTTTTTGTATGTCGGATTTTGTGGTATGTTGCAAACAAGATGAAAATAATTACTGTTATTGTGTTTTATTTTATTATTATTATTATTATTACTATTATTATTATTATCATCTCCATTATTATTATCATCATCATATCAATGACATACGTGTCAAGAATCACTTTTAAATTATTTCATTTTTTATTCTTTTCACATCTTCTAGATCCAAGAAATATCTCACAGGATACACCACCATGGAGAATAGATCCCATGATCCACAGAGTCTCACACAAGCTCTGAAGCACAGCAGACTTATCCTCTGAATTCCCTGGATTCCCTGAGATGAGGAATATTTGACAAACGACTGTTAAATTCTCGCTCCACCAGTTATCTCTTCACCCACTTGTCTCTGCAACTTACACTGGCTGAAACCAGCGATTGAAAAATCAAAGACTTTGTGTCCAATTAAGACTGAAAAGTCTCAAAAGAACAGGATTAGCGTGGCCTGTTTGAGCAAGATAAAATGTCTATAGATCGAATGCCGTTTTTACAGTGCTGTGTGTGTGTGTGTATGTGTGTGTGTGTGTGTACTGGAAATCTATACCAGGTCTATTTACAAATGAATGATGATCAGTGGGGGTTATGTTGATGGTAAAGAGATGTTACTGTGGAAGTATTGTGTGTGTGTGTGTGTACATTTTTTTTTGGTTGTAAGTTTATATATGCTCGTGTGTGTGTGTGTATCTGTATTTATGTGGAGGTATGTGTGTATGTGTGTGTATTTGTTATATGTATGTATGTGTTTTATGCATGTGTATACATGTGGTATATATACATATGTATCTATATATAAATTTTTCTTTTTCTACTCTTTTTTTAAATTATTCATTTTTGTTTAGTGGCAAAGGATCTTTCATATGCAACCTTCCCATGGAAAGCACACTTCATGACCTTTGACATATCAGCTTAGGCTGCTGGATGGTAGCACTAAGGACTGAACCCACTACCTAACAAACCACTCTATACACTAACAAATGAATTAGTCTTGGAAAAAAAAAAAATATATATATATATATTATTTGACACAATAATTGGGACTTGAACTGAAACCACACCACACTCAAAGCCAGCAATCTAATTATCATGATGATGAATATAACATTAAGACAAAATAATAAAAAATAAAATAAAAATTTCTAGCTGCCACTCAGAAATGAAACCATCATAATTTCGTTACAGATGACAATCAGACAGTTTGCAAATTGCACAAATTATTTAGCAACCAATTAGGAAAATCAATCAATAATTGTGCTTCATCGTGGCGTGTAGAATTAAACAACAAGTGAATCCAGCAGGTGTCAGCTGGTGCAGAATGCACTGGAAGTCAGCAGATACTTGGAACATTTCCCAGAGTGCTTGATGTAGCTGTTTTTAACTCGTTTAACAATGTGCAGTCAACTCAGAAACACGTGGGAAATATTATTATCAGTAGTTCAGCCATCACTATTACTACTGTTATCATTATTACTATTACTAGTATTATCATAACCGTTATTACCATCACCATTACTATTACCATCACCATTACTATCAGCATTAACATTACTATTACCATCATCATTATCATTACTATTAAGATTAACATTACTATTACTGTCACCATTACTATTATTACCATTAATGTTACTGTCTGCACTACTATTGTTAGAATCACCATTATTACTATTATTACCATCACTATTCCTATTACTGCTACAACAACAGCTATTACAATTACTACTTTTACAGCCACCCCAGCCACTGCAGCCACTGCAGCCACAACTACTATTTTTGTATTATTACTGCTACAACAACTGTTGTTTGAACTAATGCTGATACAACCACTGCTATTACTGCAGCTACTACTATCGCTATTGATACTATTATTACTATTGCTATTATTCTCACTATTCCCTATTATTAATGTGCTTCTACTACCATTATTATCACTGTCACCACAACCACTACTACTACTATTGCTGATAATACTATCACCTCTAATACTACAACTACTATTGTTATACTGTTACTATTACTACTATTATTGCTACGAATACTATTGCTATTATTCATCAAAGATCCAAAATTATCTACATTGACATTCTGGTAAAGCTTCTGTATGGAATATTATCTTATAATGTGTAAAGTTTCCTGATCTGTCTTTTCAATAATGAATTTTATCTTGTAGGTTCAAGGTTGGGATAGCCTTTCCAGTCATGAATTAAATCTTGTATGTTCATATTTGGAATGGTATTTACAGTTATGAATTATATCTTGTAGGTTCAAAGTTGGAGTAGCCTTTACAATCATGAATTGAATCTTGTACGTTTATATTTGGAATGGTCTTTACAGTTATGAATTATATCTTGTAGGTTCAAAGTTGGAGAAGCCTTTACAATCATGAATTCTACCTCATATGTTCAGAACTGCTTTACTCCCGTTAAAACTTCCCTGTGTGTCTGCTTCTCCAGTGATGAATTTTGCTCTTCCATAGAACACATTCTCTGTTTTCACAACTCTCTTTCCCATGGGTTAAGACAATCCATTAACAAAACATTCTTACTTTCACTTTGCGACGGAACTCATTAATCTGAGGGCATGAAATTACCATTTGTAAATTGCTGCATGCATCTTCAAACCAAGCTGTTTAAAATAATGGATTTTCTGTTCTAGCAATAAATGAGCAACTACTTTTTTACTCAGGATTGGGGCTCATATCAGAATGCAACAAGACTAGAATTGTTAGTGCTATAGTATTGTTGCCATCATTACTTTACTATTGTTATTTTTTTCCTGTTACAAAAGCCATTATTATTATTCCTATTATTTTAAAAATAACGTTATTATAGTATTAGTAATGATTGTCGTGATATTGGCAAAAGTGGTAACAAAAGTAGAAGTAAAATAGTAACAGCAGTAATAATAGTAGTAGTAGTACCAGTAGTATATCAGTAGTAGTACTAGTAGTACCAGTAGTAGTATTAGTAGTAGTAGTAGTAATAGTAATAGTAATAATAGTAAGACCAGTAGTAGTACTAGTAGTAGTAGTAGTAGTAATAATACTAGTAGTAGTAGTAATAGTAATAGTAGTACTAGTAGTAGTACTAGTAGTAGTAGTAGAAATAGTAGTACCAGTAGTAGTACTAGTAGTAGTAGTAGTAGTAGTAGTAATAGTAATAATAGTAATACCAGTAGTAGTACTAGTAGTAGTAGTAGTAGTAATAATACTAGTAGTAGTAGTAGTAGTAATAGTAGTACCAGTAGTAGTAGTAGTAGTAGTAGTAATAGTAGTAACTAGTTTTAATAGTAGTAGTAATAGTAGTAGTAATAGTAGCAGTAGTAGAAGTAGTAAATGCAATAGTAATAACAATAACAAAATTATCAGTAACAAATTGTAATATATTTCTTGTAACAGTAGTAACAGCTCTACTAACAGCATAACAATAGTATCTGCATTAAGAATAATATAATAATATTTGAAAAGTATAGTAATATTAATGGCAGTGCAGTAGTTTATGATAATAGTGACTGTTGTTGTAATAGTAGAAGTGATAGAATAATGTATAATAATAATAGCAATACTAGAATCATAATAACCGTATTTGTAATAGTGATAATAATAATAGTCTATCAACAGTATGGTAATATATATTATAGTAATAAGATAAAATAATAGTGACTTTTGTAGTGATAGTAGTAGCAGTGATTGTAGTAGTAGTAGTAGTAGTAATTTTTATTATAACAACTGTAGTAATTACAGTAACAACAGCAGAAAAGAAAGAACAGCAGTACATATAGTTATGGTAATACTGGTGTTATTTCCAAGTAATTAAAAATATATATATATATATATATATATATAAAGGAAATAAAACAGCCAATGACAGAACCAACACAGTCAAGTAATTAGAAATGATGATAATAATGAGTATATTCTTTGTAATATCTTTGATTCCACTTGAATAATTTCCACTTTCTATATCCCCAAGTAAGCTGAATACAGAAACCGAAAGAGTAAAATATCCAAACAAAAAAAAATTAATTAATTTATTGATATATATATTTTTTTTAATTTTCTTACCTGTAAGAATTATTGAGCTTTTATGAATCAGTAATTGAGTCAGAACATGTATTATTTTGATAATATCTTTTCAGGTTAATGATTTTCTTCGACAATAAAATATTTGAAATAAAATTTGTTTACAGTAAATGTAAAAAAAATGTCAAGACTCAGTCTTTTATCAAATTTTGTTCTGAGACCAGAGTAATGAAATTTGCTAAAAGTAATTTGTTCAGGCATTTTGCCAGACAGACATGATACCAATGAATGAACGACATTCTAGGGGTAATAATGCATGAAACACTCAGTCTTTTAAAATAATTAAGTCTGACAGTGATATATTCAGTCTTTCAAAGTAATTTGCTCCAGGTAACCCTATTGCGTGCTGAAATGATGTGAATGAATGAACATGGATGCTAATTTTAACAGCTTTTGTTTTGAAATGTAAACATAACCATAAACCAAATTGTCATGCTCTACCTATGACACAAAATTACAGGTAAATACATTGTGAACCTGATATGTAATTACCTCTTCATTACCTGTACACTATGTTGAAACATGCCACCTATCATACATGATGTATTAGTAGACAAGTCATATGAACAAACAGTCGAAGTACATTTTGTATACTTTGATATATTTGTTTATTTTTTATTTTTAGTATTGTTGTTTATAAAGATTAAATACATTTTACGTACTTCAGTATCTGTTTTGCTTGTTTTTGTAACTTTGCTAACAAATAGGTTTTAAATACATTTTTATATACATCTATGGTTTTTTTTTATTTTTTTCGTGGAAACCAACCGTTTGCTAATAATAAAGTACAACAATACATTACACTTAGTTTAGGATGGATGGAGGCTCCAATTTATTTTTATTCATGATGCTACTTTATACCACAAATGTTGAAAATTTGATAAAATGATAAATATTACAATTCTGCAGTTTTAACTTTTTTACAATAAAGTGAGTAAATCTTTGGGATCAAAACCATTTTTGTCAGAATCTTTGGGAGAGATATATAAAGTAAATGCAGTCATTAAACCTTTCAATCAGTCTATCAGAGAGAGAGAGAGAGAGAGAGAGAGAGAGAGAGAGAGAGAGAGAGAGAGAGAGAGAGAGAGAGAGAGAGAGAGAGAGAGAGAGAGAGAGAGAGAGAGACTTGAGTAACAGCTATTTTGGGGTTTTAATAAAGTTTAGGAAATTCTTGATCTGGCAATCAATACATAGTCAATAATACAGGTGTGGTCAAGGAAGATTTTCAGTGTTACTTTATCTGTGCTTTGTTATTTTAGCTGGATATAAATTATTTTTTAAGATAATATTAGTTATGCATGCCACAGCTTTTACAAGTGGATTTCACAGACTGCTGAAATTCAATGCATTTTTTTACAGTTCAACTTTGAGGTTAAGCCTGTATCATCTTAGATAAAGTGTAAATGAATATCATGTTTCTATTAATCAAAATAAACAGTCGTTCTATCAGAAATTACATACATTAATAAATGAATAAGTAAATAAGTAGATGAATTAATAAATACATGAATATAGCAGTAGTTTAAGTGAAAAAAAATGTTTTAATGAATTAATAATATGAATTAAGGAAAAAGTGAATATATAAATGAATGAACAAACAGATGAATATAGCAGTTTTTAAGTGAAAAAAGTGTTTATGCTTTAATAGTATGAATTAAGGAAAAAAATTTGACTGAATATATAAAGTAATGAACAAATAGATGAATATATCAGTTTTTAAGTGAATGACTGTTTTGATGAATTAATAATATGAATTAATGAAAAGATATTCAACTGAGTATATATATAAATAAATAAATAGATGAATGTATCAGTTTTTAAGTGAATGAATGTTTTAAAGAATTAATAATGTCAACATATTAAAGAAGAAATACATAATTAAATATTGAATGAACTAAATAAATACCACAGTGGATGGATGACAAAATATTTTAGACAAATTGACAACTAAATATTTTAAAATATTTAAAACAAATTAATGACTAAATATTTTAAACAAATTAATGACTAAATATTTTAAACAAATTAACAACTAAATATTTTAAACAAATTAACGAACTGTAATTAAAATACCAGGAATGTTTTGCTAATTAAACATTGTGTGAAAACAATGCCATTATATCTATCAAGTTTGAAAAACAACTGAGTTACTCCTACAGTGTTATGACAAAACTATTGTCAACATTACTGTTATGATTAGTGCTGCCATCTCTTGTACTAGCAGCATAATAACAGCATTTGTATTAGTGATAATAACAATATTTCATCAGCAGTATAATAATATTAATTAGTATTATAGTAATATACAGGATATGATAATAGTGAGTGTTGTAATGGTAGTAGTAGTGGTGGTGATTGTAACTGTAGTAGTAGTTGTATTAATTCTTATTATAACAACTGTAGTATCAAAAAATGTCACTGAATCTGTAGTGATTCAGTCCATTTAATGGTTATGTCATTTTTCTAAAAACGTCACTGTCAATATTTGATTTAAGTTTTTGCAAGGCAAAACGTTGGTGTAATTTATTTCTGAGTAATGTAAACACCTGTGACTGTAATGCAGACTGAAATGAGTAATTTAACAACTTACCAAGTGTAATGTCATCAATCCGTGGAGGAAATCCTTCGTCTAATCCCCCATGACAGAAAAACCGAACCTCTTCTCATGTGCGTACAGAGTCAAGTAGAAGTTGATCATCTCATAGTCTCCAGTAAACTCCTGTGAAAAAAAATTAAAATCAACAAAGTTTGATAACAGAGAAAAGAAAAATCCCAGAAAGAATTAAAAAGGAAAAAGAAGAAGAAATGATGTAGATGAAATGATGTGAAAGAATTAATGATTTAAAATTGAGGAAATATTTGTTATGTTAATAATGATCTTGTATGATGAAGATAAGTAAAGAAACTTGGTGGGGGTAACAATGGTTTACTTTTATTTATTAACAGCAAGGGATCTTTTATGTAAAGTTTCTCATTAATATTATTCTAAAAAAAGACAGAGAGAGAGAGAGAGAGAATGAAAAAAGCAGATGCTCAGAGAATCAGAGAGGGAGGGTGAGAGAGAGGGAGGAAGGGAGGGAAGGGAGGGAAGGAGAGAGAGAGAGAGAGAGAAAGTGACAGACAGACAGAGAGAGAGAGAGAGAGAGAGAGAGGCAGAAAGAAAAAAAAAAGGCGGTGAGTGGGGATTTAACGAGAACGAAGGTGAAAGAAAAAAGAAAACGACAAAAATCTCAGATATATAGAATATAACAGAAATGAAATGTAAAACAAAAACTGTAAAAGAAAAGAAAGCAGTTGGAAAGAGAATCAGTAGGAAAGATGGAGAAAAAGAAATATTAAAGCAGAAACCTTAAATCCATTAAAATCTTCCTGTTCTAAATCAGACTCTTCATTCGCCTCGGTGTACTCTGCAAACGTCCCCCCATCCCAGCAGCCATTTTGAATTTGCAGTCCAACGTAGGACGACTGAGAAAAGGTGGAAATGTCAAAAGAATCTCGCTCGAACTCAGTCTGAAACATTACAGCAAATACACCACTGTATTTTAGTACTGCTAGCTTGTTTGAGAATGTTGAACAGACATTAGAGTAATATTTTAAATTCATTGTCAGTGTTTATTCCTATTGTATCATATCATTAAGAGTTTGAAATTTATGTTGTTATTAATGTTGTTATTATTTATTGTTATTTATTGTTATTATTTTGTTATTGTTTTGTTATTGTTATTTATTGTTATTATTTTATTATTTTTTTTATTGTTATTTATTGTTATTATTTTGTTATTGTTATTATTATTAATCAGTTTTATTGTATTGTTATTATTATTATTATTATTAGTAGTAGTAGTAGTAGTAGTAGTAGTAGTAGTATCGTCATCATTATCATCATCATCATAATTATTGTTATTGTCAAACTATTATTATGATGTCAGTGTTGAAGTTGACGAGCTTAACTGCACTACAACAACTGCTGTGTTTTTGATGTTGTTGTTGTTGTTGTTTTAAAAGTGTATTGTTATTAATGGTGCTGATGATGTGACAATGGGAGCAGCATCAGTTACCCAGAAAAAATACAAAAGTAATAAAAGTAGTAGTAGTAGTAGTAGTAGTAGTAGTAGTAGTAGAGTAGTGGTAGCAGTAGTAATAGTAATAATGATAGTAGTGGTAAAAATATTTATGGTAGTAGTAGTAGTAGTAGTAGTAGTAGTAGTTTAGCAGCAGCAGCAACAGTGGTAGTGGTAGTGGTAATAGTATTTTTATTTCTGTTATGGATTTGTACTTACCATTTGTATTATGAAAACTGCCACTAAAACCAACAATCAGGAATGCAAGTTGTCATGGAAACACATTATCAATATAATCCTGTATCCATGGAATTTATAAAATTAACAGAATTGAACTATCTGTATGATTATCCATCCTATCCTCACAGTTTTCTTCCATCTTGGTTCTAGAATGTCCTCAAAAACCTGAAATCCTCATATCTCAGATACATTCAAGGCTGTGGGTACTTTTGTGTCAGTATCCTAATATCCTGGAGTTTTTTGGTATCCTTGCACTCTTCAGATCCATGAAATTGTTTTCAGGTTTAAAAAAAATCCTTGTCTCTTTATATTCTCATTGATGGTACTTTTCTTTTGTTGTATCCTAGTATCCTTATATATCCTTCAGTGTTCTTGAATTACAACTCCTTGTGTAATGACTTGTATCCTTGTTATGTATGTTCTAGAGCTCTTGTATCCTTACTTCTGTTTTATCTTCTGTTTCTTGATATATGTGGTGTTTTGTATCTTCTCACTTTACCGGTTTGTTGTATTGTTGTCTGACCTTTTGTTATCAGTTTGTTCTAACATCCTCTTTTTGCAGATGATCACAGGCAGGTAGTCACAGCTGTTACCTGTGTAATACAGGTGTGAAGTGAATCACATCGCTACATTTACCTGCAAAATCAAAACACAAAAGGTACAGAGTTCAGATTTACCTGGATTAGGTAATTACATCTTTGATGTTAAGAATAGATCAGTTTTTGCAACTGTAACCTTGTTGTTGTTGTGTGAAGAGTAAACAGTCTCTGTGTGGGTTGTGGATGGTATGGGGGGGGGACAGTGTGTATCGTTTCAGAATGGGATGGGTTGTGTGAATGTGTGTATGTGTGTATGTGTAATTGTGTACATGTGAAATTGTGTATATGTGTGTTTATGTGTGTGAGTGTGAGTGTGACTGTTTAGGATTGTGTGTGTATCTGTGTGTGTATTTGCCATTTATAGTTAACTGACTACTTTCCATTTTTCTCTAGCTTAGTTATAATTTCAAACACACACACACACACACATGCACACACACACACACATGCACACTCATACACAGACACACATAATCTCTCTCGTACACACAGACACAAACTCTCACACACATTTACCCACAATCACCACACCCACCCACCATCACAAAAAAACGAACACCCCAGACAAACACACCCTTCCGACACACAATAACAAAAATAAAATTGACTCAGTAAACAGCACAATTACCTTTCAGTGCGACAGCTTGATACCTGAGCAAGATTATCTCTAACTTGTATTGTTGAAATTATTCAACATCAACTGCAGTAAACAGACAGTAACACGAAGATAAACAAACAAACGCCTTGAACTACACACACATATACTAAGGTTACCTGTAGTTTATTTATCTTTCTCACATGATGAAATCATAAGAGGGAGGGTTGGTCAGTGAGCGAGGTCAGATCAAAGAAAGATCAAAACAAAATTTGTTTTACAGTGTATTAACCCTGTCTCAAAAGGAAAATAAAAAAAATAATAGATTGTTTTGTCCGTTTGTTATTGTGTAATTCATTAGCATAATTATTTAATATACATTTATCTATAAATTATGCAGCACATCTGTTTCTTTAATCCTCTTATGAACAATGTGCAAACAGACACACTGAAACTGTACCTCCACAGAATCTATTAAAGCAATACAATCATACCATCTAAACCCAACATATAAAATACAGCAATTTCTTAAAGCAAAATCAAATCATCATATAAACCAAGCAACTGATTAAAACAATGCCTTCTTACCTTCCAAATTCAACAGTTCATTGTACCAGTACAATAACAGACATCAAATCTTGCACTTCATTTTGGTAGTACCTTAACAGATCTCAAATTCTGCACTTCATTTCAGCAATACCATAAAAGACATCAAATCCTGGCACTTAATTTTGGTAGTACCTTAACATAGGTCAAATCCTTCACTTCATTATAGCTATACCACCAAACATGTTGAACACAGCACTTTGTTATAACAAAATTCTCCACTTCATTAACAGTGATACCATATCGTTCATTCTCTGCTGTTCATCACAGTGATATTGCCACAGCTGTCTAAAATCTGTCCTACCACTTCAATCCAGAACTAACTGTCAACAGCATTACGAGAGACACTTGTGTTTAGAACTGTCTGTATAATACTAAAAAAAAACACAAATCCTCCTGTTACAGTGAAGCATTAAAAACTGGAAATGCTGTCCTCTTGTTCACCAACACTGGACCAAAAAATAAAGAAATAAAAATAAAAATAATTATCATCATGTTACCTGGCCCTTTCAAAGCAATAAACAGGTTAATTAGTTGTTTCATGTTTACCTAGCCTGGACACTGGCGATAAAAACAAGGGGTGTAAATGTTTATAAATACCCAGCTTAGCAGGGTGAAATGTATCCGAGTTTTACCTGGTTAACTAATAAACCATGACTGTTCCAGTGTGTGTTTCTGTTGTACAGGTGATACCATCAGGTGTGCCATCTTTAACAGTTTGACAAACTAAATAGTTCTTGTTTGTTTATATAACAAACAGAATGCGTATCAACACTCTCAACACAGTTTTGTATATTGTCTCGTTATCAAAGCAAATCCACTAATGCAAAAGGTTTAAAGGCGTTTTGTGAATTTCAAGATGACAGTTTTGTTTTTGTATGACCAACCTTTGCTGATAATTAAGTAAGGCAAAACCGTGTGTGCTGAAATTAGTTGACGTTTCCCTTTTTCTTTTATTTTCTCTGTGCTTAAGTATATCCTATCTTCAAGAAAAATGTAAAAAAATTTATAAATGCATGTGTGTATGTATGTATAGATGTATGTGTGTTTATTGTGTGTGTGTGTATATATATATATATATATATACACACACACAAACACAATATATATATATATTATAATAATAAACAAAGGATCAGACTATCAAGGATGAAAGGAGTAAATAAATAAGACTGAGTAAGTGAGTAAAATACTGATTAAATCCAGTTAGATATAAAATAACTTTTAGAATACCACATGTTATATTGCATATGTGTTTGTGTATCTTAAACATTTTAGGTCAATTCTGAGTAAGGGTGTAATAATATAAAACACACACACACAGAGATATATATATGTGTGTGTGTGTGTGTGTGTGTGTGTGTGTTCATACAAGCATATATACACATATATAAATATATACATACACACACACATATATATCCTAACAACAAAAATACATAAACATACCTCTTCAAAATTACTCTTTTTCTATCCCACAAACAGAACTAAACATCCATTCACTTACAAAACTGTTATTAACATACAATACTAAGAACCCTTCTCCATCCACAAATTAAAACTACTAAATAATACTGAAACACTGAGCTAATAAAAACATATGCAACCAAAAATATTTACATTATTCTGACAAGAGAGAGAAGACAGAGAGAGAGAGAAAAAAAAGAATTGTATTTGAAAACATTTGTTTTAAAATGATAAATAATAAAATGAAATGTGACAGCTGCAAGTTGTGTTAAACATTAACATCCACATTATCATCCACCTACACTACACATATTTGTGTCATTAGTAAGTACTGCACACCAGTGTAATAAAATATGTTTATTTACATGTAAACATAACCATCAACATTTTGTTGCATGTGTGGAATATGAGAATAAGTATGTTGTAGTGTTTGTTGTTGTTTGTGGGTATTTGCATGTATGTGTAAATGTAAGTTTGTATTGTATTGTATGTGTTGTTTGGGTGTGTTTTTGTATGTTATTACAGGCATGTATAAATGTGAGTATGTATGTATGTATATTTGTATGTGTATGTTTGTCTGTATGTGTACATGCATGTATATGTGCATATGTGTGTGCGTGCATGTGTTCATGTGTAAGTGTATTTAGAGAATCTAACAAGCTATAATGAACTAAAGATTATCTGTCTTTAGTGAATTCATGTCTGTCTTGTCTGCATAATGTTTATGCTATCACTGAGTACAGAAAACACAAAAATTCATCTGAACAAAAAAAGAAAGAAGAAAACAACATACACACATACATATGCACATAAGTAGGACATACATATAAATACACACACATACACACACATACATATACATATACATATACACATACACACACAACCAAACAGACACATTTACATGAACACACAACCCAACACACACACATTTACACACACACACACACACACTACCCAACATACACATTCATACACACACACACCAAACACACACATTTGCCACCAAACAACACACATATACAGACTGAGTTCAGCTGTTACAGATATTGATTGTGTTGTAACCAGTGCTATGATGAACCCTGTAACAGGTAACAATGTTTACAAGGCTGGTGTACATGTTTCCCTGTCTGTAACAATCTGTATAAAAGATCCCTTGCTACCGATCAATACGCGAATTTCATGGTATGGTATCAACTGATTGCATGACATAATTATTACCTACAAAGCTTATGTTTATTTAATAAAGGAACAATTTGATGTATTACGCTAAACGTACCTTATAAAATCGTGGCGTTTTTTTTTTGGGTTGTAGTTGTTGTTTTCATTATTATTATTATTATTATTATTATTATTACTACTACTTATTACTTATAACTTGTTTGATGTAACAATAATGCCTTTTAATTTAAAATCGATAATAAAACGAATAAGAAGTTATATAAAAAACATCTTCTTTATTTTCTCAACGCTCAAAAGTTAAAAATTAAAGTGAAAAGGAAAAAGAAAGAATCAAAGATTCGTTCTGCAATAAACAATAAATGACATTGAGTAAAAAAATATTTGATTATTTAAGAATATAAAATAACAGTCTAAAAAAAATATTTTTTAAAACTTTAAAAGTGTTTACCTTTCTAAACAAACTGCGAGGTATCCATTTTTTCTCTGTTATAAACGGAAGTGACGATCGGTAGTAGAACAGTTCCCGTGCAAAAAGTGCGGATTCGAAAAAGAGGTTCATTTCATTTAACAATTACAACATGAATAACGACATGTCTGTTTCAGAACAGGTCGTAAAACTGAAATAAATAAATAAATTTAAAAAAAGTACGTACATGATTTATTTATTTATTTATTACGTTTAACACAGGTATCATAAGGTAGCGGGTCAGTTAAGCTCTATCTGAAGTGTTCAGGCAACTTACATTGTTAAGTCAGTTTGCCCGAATGAAAAATAAATCGGGAACATGTTCGCAAAGCAAAATATTTGTATTTTTTATTTCTATAAACTGTCTGGAAAGTCAATTTCACTGAACTCTTTAACCAAAGTATCCGCATACATCCTTCAGTAAACAGAAAATAATAAGAAAATAAAATAAAATAAAATAAAGTGTTTATTGTTAAACATGATGATTATACCAGGAGACATTATGATTAATAAATGGACATGTTCGAATTATTTTAGAATTTTTTTGGGGGGGTTTGAGCTATTTTTTAATGTCTAAACTTACAGTCAGCGACAGTTTACTAACAGAGATGAATTCGGGAAAAAGAAAATAAAACGAAAAATGAAGAAGAAGAATAAGAGAACGAAAGAGAACAGCGAATCGTCGACATATTCTCACAAAATAACAAAAAAATAAATAATAACAATGATAACAACAACAGCAACAACAACAACAACAACAATAACAATAATAATAATAATAATAATAATAATAATAAACTGACAAAAAACAATTTAAAAAAAAAGAAAAAATGGCCGAACACACCCATAGTTGTTTAATTACATATTATCACTCAGGGAGTGGCTAACAAGATAACACAGATTCTCCAGACACAACATATGTATACATACAGCCTTCTATTGCTGTTAATGTCCTCATCGTCTTCGTTATTATTATTATTATTATTATTATTATTATTATTATTATTATTATTATTATCGCCGTTGTCGTTGTTGACGTATTTTAAGGATTGGTCACGAAGATAATAACGCTGATTCAACAGACCTGACGATGGCGCAACCTACATGTAATAATGCTGATAAGACAACCTTTTAATGCTGTCGTCGTTGTTGATGTCGTCATCTTTCTTGTTTTTTTATTATTATTGTTGTTATTATTATTGCTACTGTGTTTATAACTATTATCAACATTATTATTTCTGTTGTTGTTCTTGTCGTCGTTGTTATTATCGTTATTTCAGTTTTTATTATCATTTTCATCATTATCGCTGTTGTTATTGTTATCATCATCATCATCATCATCGTCGCTGTTATCATAGTCATTATTTTTACGTTGTCGTTGTTGATTTTGTTAGTACTGTTGTCTTTACTGTTACTGTTGTTGTTGTTATTAAGCTTGTAGTAATAAATTTGGGCCTCGAAATGATTAGACACGGGACTCTCATTACCTAATTAACTACGACCTCGATTTCATTTATACAGAGCCAACGAACGGAAGGACAAACATTTTTTTAACAGAAGAATGGGATACATATAAAAATGAATTAGATAAGATTTATTTACTTATTTGTGAACGTGAGTTTAAATATCCATATCATTAAAATAGTCACAGAAAACTGATAACCCCATGACTCCAAAATATGACAAACTTACATTGATATATCTTTGTCTTTCTCAGATCAGCAACTAAAAACCTTTATCTTCTTATCTATATAAAATTCTGCTTTTTAATGGATAAAGGGCGGATCTGGGAAGGTCTTTCAGGGGAGGTTATCGTTTTGCTGAGGTAAATGGGGTAAAAATCGACACGCTTAATTCCAGAATCAGAAGATCTTTTTTTAAGTCCATGATAGAGATTCAGACTGTTGAGTATGTTTTCAGATTTGGAATAACAAAAAGTCTACGAAAAACACACAAGAAACGAACGTCAGTCCCAATGTAGGGAGTGTCCTTGACGCCCCTGTAGCTGGGGCTGGTTCCGCTGCCCCAGACTGTGGAAACTCGTCATGTGTTCTGTGTGTAGGCTTCGTTCGTTCGGAATCCACTTAAACAGTTCCCCAGGACTGGCGGAGAGAGACGAAGGGGAAAATGGCGCTCAAGTTGTTACTGCTCGTCTGCTTGACTTTCCGTCTAACTGTCTCGCAGGCTACAAACGGTCTTTATTTATTTTATTTTATTTTATTTTATTTTATTTTATTTTATTTTATTTATTTATTTCATTTTATATTATTTTATTTTATTTTATTTTTATTTTTATTTTTTTTAATTTAATTTAATTTTAATTTATTTTATTTTATATAAGGAATACTGATTTATTTTTTTTGTTGTATTTTATTTATTTGTAAACTTTATACGAAATACTGATTTGTTTTTACATTATTTCTAATTTTCACGTAGAAATTTAATTCGATTTTAATTTGTAATTTTTATATTATTATTATTATTATTATTATTTTTTTTATTTATTTATTTATTTATTATTAATTAAACATGATTATATTTTATGAGCAGAACAGTGATACATATGACAAGTTATATATGATACATATATACATATAAATGAAATTAAACATGATTATATTTTATGGTCAGAACAGTGATAATATGACAAGTTACGTATACATATATACATATATATACGTACGTAGATATACATGTATACACACAAATGATATTCAATACAAAAAATAGTTTTTACTGTTTTAGGCGGAGGAGATCTTACAACACTTTTAGCTACGTTGGCATCCACAGTGGCTCCTGGTACTACCACAGGTTAGTATTAGTATTACTACCACAACAACAACATCAACAACTACCACTACTACTACTACTATTATTATTATTATTATTTGTATTAAAATTACTACCATTACAGCAACAACAACAACTACTACTGCTGTTATTATTATTATTAGTTGTAGTAGTAGTAGTATACAACAACAACAACAATTACTACCACTACTACTACTGCTATTATTATTATGATCACTGCCATTGTAAGCCTAATTTTTTCTTCTTTCTGTTAATGTTGCTGTTTTGTAAAACATTTTTATTCTTACTGCAACTGCTGCTGTCGTTGTTTTTGTTGTAGTTGTTAATGTTATCATTATTATGCTATCATTATCATTGCTGTTAGAGTTGTCGTTGTGGTTGGTTGTGGTTGTGGTGACGATGATTTTGTTTTTCTCCTTCTTCTTGTGATTCTTTTTTATATTTATTTAAATGTTCAAAATACCTACATAATACTAAACAACTTATATTTTATTATTTTAAGTATGCAAGAATAGAAAAGCAGACATCGTTTTCCTTCTCGATTCTTCTGGCAGCGAGGGTCAGGCCAACTTCAACAAGCAGCTGGATTTCGTGAAAAACATCGTCAAGAAGTTCGACATCGGCCCCAACGACGTCCAGATCAGTGCAGCTACATTCTCGTCAGACGTGAGAAACGCGTTCTGGCTGAACACGTACAAAACGAAATCGCAAGTTCTCGCCGCCATTGATAACATCACGTATTCTTCCGGAGGCACGGAAACCTACAAAGCCCTCGCTTTCGCGAGAAACCAGAGTCTTTCCGCAGCCCACGGGGCAAGAACTGACGCCACGCCCATCGTAGTCGTACTGACAGACGGACGGTCAGCAGAAAAACAAAAGACAATTACTGAAGCCGTCAATCTGCATGCAACTAAGGCCAGGTAAATCTTTGTTATTTATTTATTTATTTATTTATTTATTTATTTGATCCGTCCATACTTTATTATTACTTTTTTTTATTATTCAACACTCGATGTGTTCATTCATTTCTTCTTTTATTTTATTTTTTATTTTTGTTTATAATTTTAACGTCAAAATTATAATATAATTAATTATAATTAAGAATTATTGTTATTATTATTTTTATTTATTTATTTATTTATTTATTTTAGCTTTCATATTAGATTTGTCAAAAAAAAGAAAAAAAAGAAAAGAAAAAAAAAGAGAAAGAGAGAGAAATGGAAAAAGAAAAGATACGAGAGAATTTTATTCCCTCTTGGACTTGTTAAAACTAATCTGATTTCTGTTTGTATATTTTAGAGTGATTTCCATCGGAGTCGGCCAAAACATCGACGCCAATGAACTGAACACGATAGCTACAGACAAGAACCACGCCTTCACCGTCGCCAACTTCACGGCACTGCAGACGATTGAACACGAAGTTGTACAGACCACGTGTCATAGTCAGTGCATTCTTTCTTTATTTATTTATTAACGTTTTCAAATATAACCAGTTAACTGATAACCGTAAGGAACATTAACATTGTAGCCTTTTTTGTATTTCTAAAAGAATGATTTCTGTGCTAAATCTTAGTCTAAGTTATTGTTATTATTATTATTATTATCATCATCATCATTACAATCATTATCATTATTATTATCGTTGTTAATATTATTAAAGCTATAATTAATATCATTATCATCATCATCATCATTATCATAATCATTATTATCATTATTATTATTATTTGTTAAAATATTAACGGAAACAATGTTTTGTTTATTGTTTCTAATAATAACTACAATGAGTGAGAATAATATAAAATTATTACACTACTCTTCTTCCTACCATCCGTTTCCTTGTTCTTTTTTCATCTTCTTTGTATTTTCATAATAAAAATAATAATAATGTTTATTTTTATTTCAGCTATAAAAGTGGGTAAGTAGCTTAACATTATGGAATCAGCAAATATTTTCTAACCACAATAGTTAAATAAGAAAATTTAGTAATTTTATTTAAAATAGTTTCCTGTGTCTGTATTATAGATTTCTGTAAACTATAGTTATTACAACGCACAGCAGTGACTAGCGTCATCTATTGATAACGTTTTCGTACACGCGGACGTATTCGCAAACACACAAACGTAGGCCTACGTGTTATTAGATATGTACTTCATTGCCGGATTTTAATATTCTTTTATATAGAGATATTGACATATGACTATTCCTACGTATCTTTAGGAATTGAAAAATTTGTATTTATATAGATTTATTATTTTTTAAATATCTATATTTATTTTATTATTATTAATTGTTATTATTATTATTATTGTTTTTTATTATTATTGCTGTTATTATTATTATTATTATTATCACTATTATTATTATTATTATTATTATTATTACTGTTATTATTATTATTTCTGTTATTATTTCTATTATTATTTATTATTATTATTATTATTATTATTATTATTATTATTATTATTATTATTATTATTATTATTATTATTATTATGTGTATCCGTCTATATCAGTTTGTGTCTATATTTATTTGATTTAAGAATGCGAGAACAAGAAAGCAGACATCGTTTTCCTTCTCGATTCTTCTGGAAGCGAGGGTCAGGCCAACTTCAACAAGCAGCTGGATTTCGTGAAAAACATCGTCAAAAAGTTCGACATCGGCCCCAACGGCGTCCAGATCAGTGCAGCTACATTCTCGTCAGACGTGAGAAACGCGTTCTGGCTGAACACGTACAAAACGAAATCGCAAGTTCTCGCCGCCATTGATAACATCACGTATTCTTCCGGAGGCACGGAAACCTACAAAGCCCTCGCTTTCGCGAGAAACCAGAGTCTTTCCTTAGCCCACGGGCGAGAACTGACGCCACGCCCATCGTAGTCGTACTGACAGACGGACGGTCATCTGATAAACAGAACACTATTGCCGAGGCCCACAGTTTGCACGCTACCAAAGTCCGGTAACTCTTCTTTCAGTCGATAATTTTCTTTATTAATTTCCTTGTTTCACCATACTTTTAAGTGAAATTTTGACATGACTAAACTTCGATCTAATGATAATGTATTTATTTATTTATTTATTGCCATATTTACCTGTCTTTGTCTAAATGTTCTAAACACCGTATTTCAAGGGTGATTTCCATCGGAGTCGGTCAAAACATCGACGTCAACGAACTGAATACGATAGCTTCAGACAAGAACCACGCCTTCACCGTCGCCAACTTCACGGCATTGCAGACGATTGAACACGAAGTTGTACAGACAACGTGTCATAGTCAGTACATCATTTATTTATTTATTTATTTATTTATTTACTCACTTATTTACCAATAATTTATATGATAATACGTTTTGGTAATATTAATTTATGTTATTTTTATATCTGTTGTTGTTCATATATATATTATTATTATTATTATTATTAATTATTAATATCAATACATTTGTTTATTTTTCAGCTGGAGAAGTAGGTGAGGAATTTTTATCATCATTATTATTATTATTATTTTAATTTTTTATTTATCGTAATTTATTTACCGTATATACTTGTGTATAAGTCGAATTTTTGGGAGACTATATTAAGGTAATATTTTGGGGGTCAACTTATACATAGGTAATGCTTTTGTAGCTGTTGCCGAAGAGTCGCCATTTTGACTATTTTTTGCTACCGGATGCATCTAAAATAATCGCGGTCTTTCAGCTTTTCAAAAATATAATTTTATCGTATAAATTTTTTTTAAAATTAAATAACAAAACCAAATATGAAGGTAAAACATGATATTCATCCGTTTAATGACATAAAAATAATTTTTAAAGCGAGAAAACCGTCAGTACGGCGTTATGCCTTACGGCGTCTTGCAATGATCTAGGAATGCAGACTTCTCTGCCAAATTGCACTAAATATCGGTCCTAATTTCATAAACAAAACTCACTTGTTTAATTGTAAAGAATTTGGTGAAATAATATTGCAATCGTCATTAATATCCACTACCGACAAATTGTGTAAATCATGGAACGGCTAAATATAACGGTAAGTTAGGTCTCCATGTTAGAACTATTACATTAAAGAGATACTATTTATGATACATTTAGGCTATAGCTCGTGTAATACATGCATTTACGTTATTATGGTATGTTCGTGCAAGTTACAGCTCGTGCAAGTTATGTTACAGTAGGCGTACAATGTAGGCCTTCATGGCACTGTCACACTGGTCTAAAAATAGTGACGGTGCCTGGAATCTACAGTCGACTTATACACAAGTAATACCTAAAATGACGCAATTTTTGGTCTTAAAATACACATCGACTTATACATAAGGTCGCCTTGTACACAAGTATATACGGTATTTTTAATTGATGAGAAATTAATCATCTAGAATAACGTAATTAAAATTAAGTGATATTATTTTGGCAGTAAAAGGTAGAAAGATGCAATGGAAAGAGAGAGAGAGAGAGAGAGAGAGAGAGAGAGAGAGAGAGAGAGAGAGAGAGAGAGAGAGAGAGAGAGAGAGAGAGAGAGAGAGAGAGAGAGAGAGAGAGAGAGAGAGAGAGAGAGAGAGAGAGAGAGAGAGAGAGAGAGAGAGAGAGAGAGAGAGAGCTGATAAAGTTTAGGCGATAAACACTGCAAAAGAAAGAAATATAAACGTGTAACGGATATCTGTAGCGTTTACCATCAGTATTATTCTTGTCAACGTAATATTTTTTATTTTATTTATTTATTTTCAAGTAAATGATTTACACTACAAGTACAAAACAACTGAAAACTAGACTATAGAATATTAAACCTTTGTTTCCATCTACTACAGAATATTAAAAACTTTGTTTCAATCTACTACAGAATATTAAACGCTTTGTTTCAATCTACTACAGAATATCAAACCTTTGTTTCAATCTACTACAGAATATTAAACACTTTGTTTCAAACTTTCTGTTAAGAATGCGAGAACAAGAAAGCAGACATCGTCTTCCTTCTCGATTCTTCTGGCAGCGAGGGTCAGGCCAACTTCAACAAGCAGCTGGACTTCGTGAAAAACATCGTCAAGAAGTTCGACATCGGCCCCAACGCCGTTCAGATCGGTGCTGCGACCTTCTCAACGGACGTGAAAAACGCGTTCTGGCTGAACACGTACAAAACGAAGGCTCAGATCCTGGCGGCCGTGGGCAAAATGACGTACGATTCCGGAAACACGGAGACGAACAAAGCGCTCGAGTTTGCGCGGACGCAGAGCTTCACGCCAGCCCACGGCGCCAGGAACGACGCCACCCACGTCCTGGTGATACTGACGGACGGACAGTCGTCGGAGAAACAGAAAACCGTCGTAGAGGCACAAAACATGCGTGCAACCAAAGTGAAGTAAATCACCTTAATTAATTATTTCTGCTGTTGTTGTTTTTTTGTTTTTTTTTTCCTTTCAGTCAGGGATCTTTAATAGTTTGAAAAGTTACATGGTACTGGTCTTGCGAGTGTTTCGTGTATGCTAAAAATATATGTTAGTGTGTATGTGCCCGTGAGCGTGTATGTGCGTGCGTGTGTGTATATATAACTTATATATATATGTATGTATGTATGTATGTATGTATGTGTGTGTGTGTGTGTGTATATATATATGTATGAAAAGTAGGCTTCGGTTGATCTTCTGTTCTTGAACGCCTTGATTGAGCCATCATCAGTTAAAATCATTTCTACAGCTACTACAATTTCCATTTTCTTCCCTTCACTTTAACTCTTTCTGGATGTTTTTTATACATACATTTTTTAGCTATTTAACATATTCAGAATAATATTGATTATAATATTCGTGTATTTCAAGGGTGATTTCCATTGGAGTTGGTCAAAACATCGACGTCAACGAACTGAACACGATAGCTTCAGACAAGAACCACGCCTTCACCGTCGCCAACTTCACGGCACTGCAGACGATTGAACACGAAGTAGCGCAGACCACGTGTCATAGTCAGTACATTCGTTCTTTCTTTCATGCTTTCATTCTTTCATTCATTCTTTATTTATTTATTTATTTAATTAAATTAACTGTCTTTAGACTAGTGATAAAATTAAGGTAACTTTTAATGAATGATAATTAAAATAATTATTTCTAATAATAATAAAAATATTTGTAATTAAAAATGAAAGCATCACGAATTTAATTTTTAACATAAAATGATTTGATTGTTCATTTATTTATTTATTTATCTTTATATATATATTTATCTTACTTTGTGACGCTGTTTTTAGGGGTTTTTTTTTTTTTTTTTTTTTTCATAAGTAAATTAAACGAAGCTGAAAGCTGTATGGTTATGTCATATCGATTATTATTGTTGTTGTTGTTTTTTTACTATTTTTATTATACTATTTTATTGTTTATTTTTCAGCTGGAGAATTAGGTAAGCAGTATTACAATCAGCTTATTATATGATCCAAAGCAAAGCTAAAATAACGAGACATAAATAATAGTTAGAATCAAGTTAAACGCACACACATACATAGAGAGAGACGGAAAGACAGACAGACAGACAGAGACATATACACACACACACATGAAAGGCGTATGTTTTATATTTTCCTGTATAACGGAAGGTGAATACAGAAAAATCACTTATTGCTAATTGTTAACAAAAGTCCGGAGAATAACAGAAGCAATAATTTTTTGTCATCTCATAACACTAAAATACGTTTTAGACCGATTTCCTCTGTATTATAATATTATTTTATAATGTGAGAGGGCCTGAGAGAGAGGTCACTTAATGAAATATCAGAAACAGAAAGAGAGAGCTGATAAAGTTCGGGCGATAAATATTGTAAAAAAAAAAAAAAAAAAAATTAAAATTACAAAAAAAAAAAAATCTAAAAGAAGAGAAATCGCAAATAGAGACAAACACAACTAGATATTTATTATAAGCGGATACACATGGGTACGCCATCACTGACTGATAAACTCACATATTACCACGTGTAATATCATGTTATATCGCACAGAGTGCAGATCGGTTCCCGCTGACATCGTTTTCTTGCTGGACGCCTCGGGGTCGGAGGGGACGTCAAACTTCCAGAAACAGGTCGAGTTCGTCGACAACTTCGCCAAGCAGTTCGACATCGGCCCCAACAACGTCCAGATCGGAGTCGTCACCTTCTCGGACCACCCCAGCAACGCCTTCTACCTCAACGCCCACACCGCGAAGGCGGACCTTCTGCAGGCCATCAAACAGATCCACTACACCGGCGGAAACACGCACACGGACCTGGGGCTCCAGTTCGTCCGTCAGAACAGTCTGTCCGCCTCCCACGGGGCGCGCGGTCACGTGAGACAGTTTGTGATCGTGCTGACGGACGGACAGTCAGCCAGTCCTCCAGACACGGCCAAGCAGGCGCTGCTGCTTCACCAGAACGGGGTGAAGGTCATCTCCATAGGAATAGGGTCGGGGATCAATCACAAGGAGCTGAGTAACATTGCTTCGGACAGCAAGCACGTGTTTGCCGTGGCCAGCTTTGACGCTCTGAAAACCATTGAGAAGGAGATTCATGCTATTACGTGTAATGGTGGGTTTGTTTGTTTATTTATTTAGTTAGTTAGTTAGTTAATTAATTAGTTTGTTTATATATATATAGTTAGTCAGTTAGTTAATTAGTTTGTTTATTTATTATTTAATTAGTTGTTTATTTTATTTTAATTTATTTATTTATTCATTCATTATTTTATTTGCTTCTGGTCTTCGATAAATAAAACCTTTATCAAAGGTACATTTCTTCTTTGCTTGTTTTATTTATTTATTTATATTTTTTTTCACATGCGATAACATAAAAAAATCAAAATTTAAAAGCAATAGATGATTATTAACTGGAACATTTACATTTTTATGATATTAGCATGATAGTGGTAAATAATAAAATATCATTAATCGTATAAAGCATTACAAAAAAAATACTAATATTTTTTTTAAAATAATGTAATAAACCGAAAGCTATTGTGTTTGGAGAGGGAAAAAATAGTTTTCTTACAATGTGTTATGCTTTGCTTTTAATGTTTTCAATTCTGTTGTTATAGGTATAAAATGTAAGTTATATATGGTCGTGATTTCACCATTTCATAATCATATATCTAAAACATTTATACACCTATATATATTACTGTCTGTATTTTCTTCTAACATATTATTCCTTGTATCTACCATATATATTTATATATCTATTTATATATTCACTTTGGAAGTTTCTTTTTGTTTGGTTTGTTTTGTTTGTTTATTGCATGCTGAAATGTTTTATTTTGAACGGAGTTGGTTTATATTATTTACAATATACTCAGAACCAATGTATTGAAATCTATAATAATTATTCATATGCATGATATAATGTATGTATATCCGAATAGTTTGGGCCAAACCTATGGTGATGGTGTGTAACTATATAACTATGTGTATCTTTATTTTATTTTGTCCGTTATTTAATTTGGTGACATGTCTAAAAGTGAATAATATTTATTTAAGAATTCACATTTGATAATATTTTGTCAGATGTGTCAGTTTGGTACAACAACAACAACAAGAACAATAATGATAATAATAATAATAACAATAACAAAACAACAACAAAAACTATAATAAATAAAAGAAAAACGATTAAAACTTTAATAAATTCAAAAATGCAGATCGATTTAACTCCTTACACACACACACACACACACACACACACACACACACACACACACACACACACACACACACACACACACACAGAGTATAGGTTTCTCAAAACAATAGTAATATTTAAAAATTCAAATATAAACAATTCAAAATTAAAATAAATAAATAAGACAGTCAAAAAGACCAACAGGACTATTTTACATGGCGTTAGTTCATTAGCTTGATATTCCCTACGCTTAAGCGTTATCAAATATTTGAAAATATATTTATTTATTCATTCATTTATTTATGTATGTATGTATGTATTAAGCCTGCAGTGACAAGCCGGCAGACATCGTGTTTCTCCTGGACACGTCGGGCAGCGAGGGTCAGGCCAACTTTCAGACTCAGCTCAGATTTGTGGAAAACTTCACCAAAGATTTTGACATTGGACCGACAGGCGTTCAGATCAGCGTGGTGACGTTCAGCTCCAGCGTGAAAAACGAGTTCTGGTTGAATGAGCATCATAACAAAACCAGTCTGCTGAAGGTACTGAATTTAACATGCAGCGTGCAGCTACAGAATAATTATAACAACAGCAACAACAGTAGAATTGCTACTGTCACTAGTAATGATAATGATAATCATAATAATTGAAAATACATTAAAAGCAAAAAGCTCTCTCTCTCTTTTGCTCTCTGATAGTGATTCTATCTGTTCTCTCTCTCTCTCTCTCTCTCTCTCTCTCTCTCTCTCTCTCTCTCTGTAGCTGCCTGTTTCACTCTTTAAGACAATGTCTCTGTCTCTCTATCTCACACTCTCTTCATTTTCTACGAGAGGACAGCTCACTGAAAATCCTCCACGTCTGTTTCACACTGCAGGCTCTATCACAGATTCAGTACAGAAGCGGCAACACGCAGACAGACGACGGGCTCAACTTCGTCCGTCTCAATAGCTTTCTGCCCTCGCACGGCGGTCGGAACAACTCCCAGCAGATCGTCGTCGTCCTCACCGACGGGCAGTCGACGGAGAAGCACGCGACGGCGCAGGAAGCCATCAAGCTCCACTCCACAGGGGTCAAGGTCATCTCCATCGGGATCGGCAGCTCGGTGGACAAGTCGGAGCTGATGAACATCGCCAGCGAAGACAAGTTCATGTTCACTGTTCCGTCGTTCTCAACTCTGCACACGATTGAAAACAAAATCAAACAGACTGCTTGTGAGTTCGAGTTTGTCTCCCGTTTGTCTCCCGTGTCCGTGCGTCTGTATGTCCTCATGAGAGGCTGAATGTTCATTAGAATTAAATATAATTAACAATATTTTTAATTCATAAATACACACATCAAGATAACACATGCTGGTATCCATTCCCATTGTAACTGCGTGATATCCAGTTCTCATTTCCAGTTTTGGCAAGTTCATTTATGTTATGTGAAATGCATGTGCATTTATCATTTGTATTTATATTTTTTTATTCCTAATAATTTTTTTTTTTTTTTTTTTTGAAATAATTTAATTTATTACTGACAGTTATTTTCTCTTGAAAATATGATTTGTAATATAAACATATACAATGGTTACGTGTAACTTACTAGCAATCACATTTCTGAATGTTTCTTAATTTTATGAGATTTTTTTGAATAATGCATTCTTTAACACTGATATCGTTTCTGTTGCAGGTGCATCTCAGTCTGGTAAGTAGAATTTATGTAACTAAACCATAATAAGACAATTCTGATGTAATGTGTATAATAATAATTTGGGATATATAAATAATAAGACAGTTATGATGTAATATGCATAATAATAATAATAAAAATAATAATAATAATAATAAATAAATATAATAATAATAATAATAAAATAATAAATAATAATAATAATAATAATAATAATAATAATAATAATAATAATAAAATCCTGCTCTCTTTAATAAATGGTTTGACATAATGATCTGTGATCAAGTCTCTGTAAACTGTGGTGTGTTGATTTAGAGAGAGACTCCCTTTAACCACACACACACACACACACACACACACACACACACACACACACACACACACACACACACACACACACACACACACACACGCACACACAGACACACACAGCAACACACACGCACGCACACGCACGCACGCACAGACACACACAGCAACACACACACACACACGCACACGCACGCACGCACACACAGTGAATGTGAATTCTTGCAGGATGCAAATCGGACCCTGTAGACCTCATCTTCCTGCTGGACTCGTCGGGCAGCGAGGGCAGGAGAAACTTCAAAACTCAGCTTCAGTTCGTGCACAACTTTACCAACGACTTCGACATCGGACCCAACGCCGTGCAGGTGGGCGTGGTCACGTTTTCCACGCGCGTGCACAACCAGTTCTGGCTGGATTCGTACGGGAGTAAGCGGGATATGTTGCGAGCGATTGACCGAATTCCCTACCAGTCGGGCGTGACCCACACCGGGGCCGGGCTGAGGTTTGTTCGGGAATACGCCCTCAGGTAAGAACTGACTGATTTCATTCCTACTGGCATTGGTTTGGTTTTATTGTCTGGGTGTCTTCATTTACGAATCTATCCGCCCATTCATTTGTCCATCACTGTTTGTCAACCTATCATTTTATCGATTTGTTTTCTCTGTGTGTATACTTCTATGTCCATTCATCCATTAATCTGTTCAAATATCTGCATTCATCTCATACATCCAGTTATACCTGTATCTCTTTATATGCATATCTCTTTATCTGCATATCTTTTATCTACATATCTCTTTATCTGCATATCTCTTTATATGCATATCTCTTCATCTCCTTCTTTTGTACCACTTAGATATCGATCTCTTTATCTTCATGACTTTGTCTCCTTCTTTTTCGTCTGTCTGTCCGTGCATCTATCTGGCCGACTCGTTCTTCCATCCTTCTCTTCATTCTTTCATTCATCCTACAGCTTCAGTATATATATATATGTATGTATTTAATTCTATTTGTTTTCTGAACGTTTACGATTATCTTGTCCTCTCAGTCCAGTGCACGGGTCCAGGCCTAACGCTAAGAAGGTGGTCATAGTACTGACAGACGGACAGTCGGCTCCTCGAGCCGAGACGATGACGGAGGCGGCGCTGCTGCACAAGACCGGAGCCCGGGTCATCTCCGTCGGCATTGGCTACGGCGTCAACGTGCACGAGCTGAAGGCCATCTCCACAGACCCCAAGTCGATGTTCCAAGTGGCGGGGTTTGACGCCCTGCACACAGTGGAGGCCGAGATTAGGTCGCGAACATGTGAGAGTAAGTGGCGGTGATGACAATGTCAACGACCACGACGACGATGATGATGATGATTTTGATTATGATCATGATGACCATCTTGATTGTTGACTGTAATAATAATGACGATACTGATAATCATTATAATGACGATAATGATGATCATTATAATTACCATTATGATGATAGTAATAATGATTATTATTGTGATAATGAAAATTATGAAAATTAAAATTATAATGATAATAATAACAGCTATAAAAATGATGATTATGATAATGATGATGAGATTAACACTGATGATGACTGAAGATGGTCACGTTAAATATAATGATCGAAATTAAAACAAAAATAAAACAAATAGTGGACCGTGGTTTCAGTTTCGATCTAAATTGTATTCATAGTGTCGAACACTTTTGCCATGAATCTATATTCTACAACTATATTTTGGTATACGGGGATAAAGAGCAGTTTATCTATTTAAGATTTAATAGCCTTGAAAGTTAGAAATATTTAAATTTATAAGTATTATTTAGTGAATTGGATTTGTTTGTACATCAAATTGCTTGCCATAGTAATATCTTTTCTTCTGTTTATGTTTTACAGCAATCACTTCACGTAAGTAATTTATTTATTTAGCCGTAATAATTCATTAATACATCGATACAAGAAAGAAATCAAATAAATGACTTATAAACCTAATTTCTTCATGTCTTTAAAAAAATTCATATTAATCTTAAGACTTCAGTTAAAAAATGGGCAGTCAGGTTAAAGTTCCTCGTTATAAATAATCTTAGCAAAACGACTTCTGGATTTTTCTTGTTGTAACCTGCTATGGGAAACAGCGAGTAACTCAATTATAATTTTATAAAATTTTGAGCGGCTCCTTTAAAAGTTTCATAACGTCATAGCAGTAACCGAGCAACTCTCTTTAACGAGTCCAGTTTCATTACGTCATAGCAGTCACCGAGCAACTCTCTTTAACGAGTCCAGTTTCATTACGTCATAGCAGTCACCGAGCAACTCTCTTTAACGGTTTTTCGTTCCCAGCATGCTCCTCCGCCATGGCTGACATCATCTTCATGCTCGACTCCTCCGGCAGCGAAGGACCCAGCAACTTCCAGAAGCAGCTCACCTTCGTCGGCAACTTCGTCAAGGCGTTCAACATCGGCCCCAAAGACGTCCAGTTCAGCGTGGTGACGTTTGCGTCGTCGCCGCGGAACGAATTCTTTCTGAATTCGTATTCGAGCAAACCCGCACTGCTGGCGGCTCTGCACAACATCAAGTACATCTCAGGTACGTACGTGTGTGTGTTTGTGCGTCACCAGCATTCTCTGTTAAAAATTTAAATTTCTCTTTATGTATTTATACTTCACTGGGGCTGCTTTGTGTGTTTTAATGTATCCTTGGACTCAGTGAAGCATGATGGGCAAAATTCGGTTTTGTTCAGTTTATGAAATGCTTTTTTTAAAAATATTTCCCGTTCCAACCAGAACTCTTTTAACTCTTCTATCAAAAGTCGCGATATCTACGTCTTTCGAGAAGGTGAATAATAAAAGATATATATACACACACACACAAACACACACACACACACACATATATACACACACACACACATATATACACACACACACACACACATATACACACACACACACACACATATATATACACACACACACACACACACACACACACATATATATACACACACACACACACATATATATACACACACACACACACACACATATATACACACACACACACACATATATATACACACACACACACACACACACACACACATATATATACACACACACATATATATATATATATATATATATATACACACATATACACACACACATATATAATCGGTATATAAATTCAAAATGTGTCTGCTTTGATGAAGAAAATGTTTTTAAAAAATTCGTTCATTCGTTCATTCTCTTTATTATATATTTATTTATTATTGTTGTTGTTGTTATTATTATTATTATTATTATTATTATTATTATTATTATTATTATTATTATTATTATTATCTTGTGTTGTTTCTTGTCACAACACGTTGTGCTGTTTGCTGTGTTAAAAGGCGGCACAAACACGGACGCAGCTCTGCAGTTCATTCGACAGAACAGCTTCACCGCAGCTCACGGATCAAGAACAGGAGCCAAGAAGATTTTAGTCGTCATGACGGACGGACAGTCGAACAACAAGGCGCAAACCATTTCCCAGTCACAGCTCCTGCACCAAGCCGGCATCGAGGTCATGTCAATAGGTACGTGCTGTGTTGTTGCTGACGTTGTTCACGTTGTTGTCGTTATTGTCGTTTTTATTTATAGAGCGTGAAACAATTTCCAAAGTCATAAGGTTATAAAGTTATAGATGTGTTCTTTGTTGTTGTTATTTCTGTTACTGTTATTTTATATCAAATTTTTGTTTTTGTTATTATTATTGTTCTTGTTATTGTTATTATTATCATTAACATCATCTTTATCATTATGCTGATATTAGCAGTAGTATTATCATTATTTTATTGGTATTTTTATTATTGTTACACTTATTACTATTATTATTATTACTACTACTATTACTATTATTATTATGACCATTATTATTATTACTGCTACTTCTGATACTACTATTATTACTTCTATTATTATTATTTATATTATTATTATTATTATGACCATTATTATTATTACTGCTACCACTGATACTAATATTATGACTTCTACTATTATTATTACTATTATTATTATTATTATTATTATTATTATTATTATTATTATTATTATTATTACTGCTACCACTGATACTAATATTATGACTTCTACTATTATTATTACTATTATTATTATTATTATTATTATTATTATTACTGCTACCACTGATACTAATATTATGACTTCTACTACTATTATTATTATTACTATTATTACTCCCAGGTATTGGTAACGGGGTGGACAAGGTGGAGCTGGGGGGTATAGCCTCTGATGCTAAACACACGTTTACTGTCGCCAGTTTCAACGCTTTGAAGACAATTCAGCTAGAACTCCAGAAAGTTGCCTGCAATGGTAAACAGCTTTATTAATTTTATGTGACACACACACATACAACTGAACATGCAAAAATGCAGGCACGCACACACGTTCACAGAGCAACACATACACAAACACGATAATGTGAAGGTTATAAATTGTTTTCTTTAATTTTTATTTATTTATATAACACGATACTTACTTATTTTAATCTTTTATATATTGTTTTATTATATTTACTAAGGCAGTTATATCAAATAGTTTCCCTTTCTTTTTTAACACTTTCTTATTTTATTTCATTTATTAAAGGGATTCTATCCATAGTCATTTATTTTTAAACTATCGTATATTATTTAATGATTAATTTATTTGTTGGATGCTTCAGTTAATTAATTAATAAGCTATTTTATTTTATATCTACAGTTACTACTACAGGTACGTATGTGAAAAACTATTAATATCAGGTAATAATTAATAATGCTAATAAGAAATAATAATTAATTATATTAATACGTCAATAGTTTTTAAAGTAACTCTGTAATATTAAACAGAATTAAATTAAAATGTATGCGTGTATGATATATGATATCCATCTGAGATGTATTACCTTAATGAAATAAATGATAATATAATTTTCTCTGTATTTTAAAATAATGAATAAGTATAAAATTATAAAGAAATAAGCATTAATTAATTAACTATGAATAATGCATTCATTTATTAACTGTATACTTAATAAATTCTAATAGATTAAAATATTGTTAATAATTAAATTAAATAATATAATGTGAATGTATGTATGTATGTATGTATGTATGTATGTATGTATGTATGTATGTATGTATGTATTTATGTATGTATATAAAATAACAATAGCCCAGGTAGATTTTTGTGACACTGTGTATATATTTAATAATATGCGTGACTATTATTTAAGGATCATAATGCACTAAACATTATGTGTTAAATAAAGCAGATCATTAATATAACTGTTGTATTTTTTCTATTACAGTACCAACCACACCAGGTTAGTGTATTTAAAATTAATTTAAACTGACATAAATAAATAAACACTGTAACCAATACTACTACTACTACTACTACTACTACTACTACTACTACTAATAATAATAATAATAATATTATTATTATTATTATTATTATTATTATTATTATTATTATTATTATTATAAATATCGTAACATATAACGTTTCATTTTGATAACTATAATAATTATCATCCTTTAAAATAAATTAATTTCATGGTTATTTAAAATGTAATTAATGAAGGACAAGAGAAAAGATAATACATTTGCACATCAAATAATTACACACATGCTTGCATGCACACCCAAAAATCATTTATCTTGAAGAACAGAAAATGGTGGTAAGGGGTTTTATACCTGGAACCAATTTCCCTGATATCACTCTTTACAGTAGTTTCATGTTTTAACTTTTTCACCGACATAATATGAAATGCATAAAAATTATATTTTAAATAAAAGAATTTATAAACATTATTATTATTATTATTATTATTATTAT
>CM022665.1:42958651-42981151 GCA_012295275.1 Chrysomallon squamiferum
ATTTAGAAGTTATCAAAACTATAAGAAAACTGTGTACTATTATCTTTATAATGGATAATTCGGATGGTAAAAGAGCTTATTCAGGGGAAGGGGATGCAGAACTTTAAGTCTTAATTCATGGTGTATAACAGCTATAGGACTAATTTAGAAGTTATAAAAACTTTAAGAAAAGCTGTGTACTATTATCTTTACTGTGTATCTAGTAACACCATCGTACACACACAACAACGCATTCTGAAATATCTGCCCAGACTGGCGTGCTTCAACCTGTGGTGCACATCAACACATTCTGTACAGTTAATTATTGATTCTAAGGTTCAGAGTTACTGTGGTTCATTGTCAGGGTACATAAAAAGAGAAGAAACACGCCCACAGTGAAAACGGTGCTCCGGGATTTCGTGCGCTCCACGTGAGAATGCAACCAACTGACAGCTGCGCTCAAGGGACATAACTCAGGTGGTCGGTGCCAAAGATGGCGACCACTGCAGTGTTTTGGTTGTCTTTGTTTATTTTTCCACTGCTGCGATGCGATGATACGAGGACGACGACGTTGAAGAGTGTCGTTGACGCCCTGCAGAAGATCATTTCTTTTTACAAACACAACTACAAGGATTTCAACGTGGACGGTCTGTTTGGATTGCGCGTCGTCGAAGGTAAAACAGCTCGTTGATAAGGGGGTTCCCGTCTTTCTCTCCCCGTTTGCAGACGATGTGTATATATATGTATATTCGCGGGGTCTTTGCTAGATAGCTGATCGTTATAAGGAGTTGTTTACAAGTCACGTAACTTGGCTGTTAAATTCTCATTAGTGATTACAGGTGATTAAAGGTAACGGGAGATAAAGACAAATACCAAACTTCTGAAAGGCTCACGGACCATATGTTGAAATGCAAATTTAAAAACTGTAGCAAGAATGTGAAAATGAAACAAAACTTAAAGAAATCCGTTAAGCTGTTTTATAAATTAATTTCAGTGTGTCTTAGTCTTCATTAGTAATAATATTAATAATAATAATAATATTAACAGAAAATAAAAATAAATTATAAAAAAATAGAATAGTTTTTTTTTTCGAAATGTCAAAAACATTAAATAAATTATTGTAACAGTTTGATACATTCATAACATTGTTTGTGTTATGTTAATAATATAATAGAACATTGTTACGTCTGTATCACATTAAAATACATTGAACCACAACTGAATTACATTGTAACAATATTTCTTTTCACTTTTTCATTTAAAATAACTTCTGTAAAATCAGATTCCTTTTAAAATACACTATTAATCAATAACATAATCAGGATTTTAATACCTAGGAATTTATGAACAGATAGCTGTATTAAAAATATATTTATATATATAAAACAAATTATATTTATTTACAGTATTAATAATTGACAAATATTTAACTATATATTTAGTGTATGTTATTTTGCATCACATTTCAAACCAAATGTGTTGTTCTTTTTTCAAGTCTTCTTTTGTGTTGTACATTCCTATGTTTAATTCAAATAAATTTATATGTTTGCCTAATTATGTAAATAACTAATTTTAGATAATATATCACTTGAAGGTGAAGCATAAAACAGTTATTAAACATCAGTAAATCACTTTAATAAGTTACAGATGAATGTGAAATATCTAAACCTGAGTACATCATTTCAACTTTAAGAAATATTGTAAGAAAAATGACTAATTAAATTTAATAAATGACTTTAAGAAGTGTAAAATAACTAAATTTAATTAAATTAGCTTAAGAAATATTCTAAGAAAAATGATGTAATAAATGACTTTAAGAAGTATGAAATAACTTAACTTCAGTACATCACTTTAAGAATAAGTATAAGAAAAGTTACTAATTCAAATGTAATGTTCAGCTTTAAGAAATTTGAAAGTTTCTAAATTTCAGTAGATAACTTTAATTAAAGTGACTGAACTCATTTAATACACAGCTTTAAAAAGTATGAAATATTAATTTAAAAATATTTATATATGTTAACTGTATTAACTGTATGTGTGTGGAAGTGTTTATATGAGTGGGTGTGTGTGGGTGTGTGTACGGGTGTGTACATGTGTCTGTGCGTGCATATATATATCAACATGCTGTCAACACATCTGTTATCACTGTTTTAGCTATTTTGTAATTTGTATGTGTACATAAAATAAATGTTCATCAGGTAACAGCTGGTCAATGAGATACTGATAATTTTTTTCTAATTTGTGTGTGTATGTGTGTCTGTTGCCACACAATGTGTATTGTTTGACATATCTAGTCACAACATATATATATATATATATTTATATATATGTCTTGTTTGACAGTTGTTATCCAGTGTTGATTTTATGTAAGATAATTTATCTATGTTTTGCTAGCAGTAAAAATAATAATGGTACTAACAAAATAAAATAAAATAAATAATTGGTTTTTTTTTGTTTTGTTTTTTACTGAAAAATAATGATACATTATTACAGTATTTCATAAAATATAATAAGTAAAATATGGTACACTATAGTTAAAAGTATTTACCTTGTATTCAGTGAAATACACTTAAAATATAAGTATAAAAAAACAACAACAACAAAAAATAAAAAAAAATAACAAAAACAACTAAGCCAGTTATACAAATAAGAAATATATATATATATTCAAAAAAACAACCATGACAACAAAACCAAAGAAATCATTTCAAAAATGCAAATGATTACCCAAGAAATACATAGTTATTCAAAGTTATTCATATTGTATTAAAACACATTAATACAGTGTACTTGTCACTAATGTGTTTTATCAACAACATAGTTAATAGAAAGTGTCAGTCATTGTATTGTTTTTAAAAATAATACAGTGTAATACATTATTGATTTTCTTTCCAATTTTTTTTTTTGTCAAATTACTTGATAATACTGTTTGATACTTTTTTCTTTGCTTTTCTTTTTCTTTGATTTTTCTTCTTCTTCTTCTTTTTCATTGACACTATATATATATATATATTACAGAAGATTAATTTATATTTAGTTTAAATAGCAATAATAATAACAACAACCCTGTACAGGTATTTTGCTTCTTATTTTTTTAATTTAAATATTAAAGATGGATGAATGGAAAATGGATTTTTACAATCACTATTATTATGTATAGATGTACATATACATACATACATACATACATATATTATTTTTTATTAATTTTATTTATTTATTTATTTTATTTTATTTTTGCAGGTCACATAAATCTACTTCTAAAGGAATATGACAAGGGCCACCATCGGCACCTGGACATCAACACTGTTCAGCATCTACGCAACATGGCTGCTGAGTCAACATTGATAGCGACTCAAGCTGTCGAGTTTGTGAAGAGGGAGAATGAGTCGTACTATAACATGTTCAAGACAATAGTGGTCGGGTCCTGGGATGTGTTCAGGAGGCACAGGGAAATCAACCCCCACTTCGTGTGGCATTCTAACATATACAGTGCCAAAAAGAAAGGTAAAATGATGTTGACAAATATTGTATAAAATGTGCCGTAAAATTTGCTGTGCAAATATGATATGTAAAATGTGCTGTAAAATTTTCTGTGCAAATATGATATGTAAAATGTGCCGTAAATTTTTGCTGTGCAAATATGATATGTAAAATGTGCCATAAAATTTGGTGTGCAAAAAATAATATGTAAAATGTGCCGTAAAATTTGGTGTGCAAAATTATTATGTAAAGTAAAATTTATAAAATTAATATATAAGTGTACCAGCAAATATCTTGTTAAAAAATATTATATAAATATTTTATCAAATTTTTTTGGGGAAAAATAATATGTAAATGTGTCATGAAATTTAACTGTTCAGAAATTTAGTGTGTAAGTATAGCTGCAAATTTACCATGCAAAATGAATGCATAAATGTACTTTCACATCAACTGTGGCAAAGTCTTAACCAGCCATCAATGATCTGTTATGAATAAAACCTCGTGTAATCTGGATGCTGGTTGCTTCAAATTCCACTGTAAAATAATGGTTTATATTTTAATTAGCACTGTATAGTACAACCACTTCTTAAACAATGACAGGAGTTTGCACTTAATAAAGACTGAGGTGAAATGTCTGCGCTGGTTTGAAGGTTAATAAAGAACAGTGGCGTGCTTCTTGTAATTGCCTTCTTACAGCTGGGTGAACAAGATCATCATTAGTGTGTGTTGATGTGTAAATTAATTAACTCATTTAGTTCTGCACATTTTGCATTATCATGTCACATTCATTGTAATGACAGTGTGACCTTAAAATAGAGCAACATGCGGAACTTTCAGTGCAGTCTGAAGTGAAATTAGTAGAATAGTTTTATTCAGATTCATTGTGTGAACAGAAAGATTTAGCTGTGCAGTGTTAGTGACCGTTATTAGGAGTTGTATGAAACCAGGAGTTGTTTGGCTGAGAGAAAACAAATAACAGTTGGCAAACTCAAAAATCTAAACAGATAGTCACTACACACCAGTTTTCTTAAAATGATAAAACAAATTAAGTCTTTTGCTGAAGATTTTTGAAACCAATGTTAAATATGGCAGCCATGACAGAGGAGTTTGCTTTGGATAGAAATATAAAAAAATAAAAATAAATAAAAAAGAATCATCAGTGATAAACTGTTTCTGAGCTGACACTTGATGGATGTTTAACATTTGTAAATAGACATATTCCAATTTCATGTTATTTTAATCTTTATAAACTGACACTCTGTCAAAAATAGCATATTTCATTGATACCAAGCGAATCCAATTTTGTCAGAATTCACTGTATGTGTGTGTGTGTGTGTGTGTGTCTGTGTGTTGTGTGTGTGTGTGTGTGTGTGTGTATATATATATAATATAAAAGAAAAATATGAGTATAAAACAACAAGGAAAGGTGCACATAAAAGAACTCTTAAGCAGTAGTTGTGGGTTTCTTTTCTAGTGTATCTTCAACATTAAGAAACTCTGAGTTTGCCTCTGTATTAACAAGGTATTATTAACCTGGTGTTCATTCATTTGTCAGCAGTTAATATGAATATATATTTAATATGAAAGATTCATGAGTTAGATAACGACAGGTAATATGATAGTATATGGTTTATGTCATAATTATGTAAACAGCTGCCACTAACTAAGTACATAGTGTATTGTACTTGACAGTGATCTCATTTGTTCAGCATAGGTTTGAAAACTCATACATCTGTAAACAGAAATAGACAGATATTGGTTCCACTTTACAGTATATTACAGATTGTTCTAATATTGACATAGGTTAATACTGTATGTATACAACAGAGATAGCATCATACTGAATATATTTTTACTCAGAAAATATTCAGATAGAATATATAAAATATTTAGGTTGATACTGCTTATATGTTACAGCAAAGTATTAAGTAAACTTAATTTGTATATCACCATTTTCAGATCATAGATTGTTAATTTCTTTATTTAGTATTTCCTGTTCCACCCCAATGCTCCATGTAAGAATATTTATTATACTGCTGTTATACTAGTATTAGAATTTGCCATTTAGATGTAAAAGCCCCAGCTTTGATCAACTGCTTTAAATCTTGTGTGATTTCCTGCTCCAATTGCTACTTAGTATCCTATTTTAGCCTGAAATGCAATAAATTTTGATATGTTACATATGACAGTACTTAACTTTTTAGCATAAACTGTAATGTATTACTGTATGTTACAAATAGTGTTATACTTACAGAAATGTATGTGTATATGTATTTATAAATATATTTATGTATGTATTTATGTATGTAAATATGTATGAATGCATATATGTGTGTGTGTGTGTGTGTGTGTGTGTGTGTTTATTTATTTATACATGTTTGTATTCAAACAGTGAAGCTGGACGAGGGTACTAGTGACCAGTGCATGGGTCAGATAACAGGGAGTGACACAGAGGGCACCAAGCCGTGCATGATAGATGACACGTGTCTGAACATCATGACTCAGAAGGGACTCACTGAGTACGGCATCACTCACCAGATTCTGTGGACTATGCTAGCAGAAAAGGTTTGTCAAACACCTCAAAACAAAATTTAAAATTAAAAAGAAAAAACAAACAGAAATGAAAATGTTTTACTGGTTCAGCATGATTATGGTATTATTGTGTATTCCTGTATTGTTGTGTACACACAGGTTTGTAGGATTATCATGTACATACACAGACATGCATTCATTTCTCAGATATTCTTCTACACAGATATATATTTATTCATATACATGGACATATGCATATTCTTGTACACATACACATTCATATACATCTACATACAAATACTCACATATACAGACATATTCATAGACATATAAATAATCATGTACACAGGCATAAAATATCTGAACATCAATAAACATTCACATACAGACAAATAGTGGATAGAGAGATATACACATTCATTTATATAGATATGCGCCTATATACTAGATATTAAATTCTTATATTAAATAATATACTATTATCATGCTGTTTTTATTCTCCTGAGGTTAGTTATAAACCTAACATTACCACATCTCTGTCTGGCATAAAGCACTGTCTATCCATTTCATATTAAGTATTCTTTAACATAATTATATGATACTAAATATGATATAACATATTTGATACTAAGTAATATTTAACATATTTGATCCTAAATATCATGTAACCTATTTGATCCTAAATAATATTTAATATATTTCATATTAAGTATCTATTTCATATTTATGTTTGATACTAAATATTATCTATTATTTGAACCAATTTGATTTGATACTGAATATATTATTTAATCCATTTTTGTACTCTAAGTAATATTTAACATGTTTTGATACTAAAATTATTATCTAAAATATATTTGATATTAATTTGTTTGGATTATCTAACATATTTAATACTAAATATTATCTAACTTATTAACTAAAATTATTATTTCATAATTTGATACTAAGAATTACCTAAATCTGATGCTAAATAATATAAACTACTTTTAACCTGTTTGATACAAAATATTATCTAACCTGTTTGATACAAAATATTATCTAACTATTTGATTCAAAATATTATCTAATGTATTTGATTCTATTGCCAAATATTGATAATAAATATGTAGTCTGTTTCATACTAAATAATATCTAACCTATTTGATACTAAATAATATCTAACCTATTGGATACTAAATATTATTTAACCTGTTTGATACTAAATGTTATCTAACCTGTTTGATACTAAATATTATCTAACCTGTTTGATACTAAATATTATTTAACCTGTTTGATACTAAATATTATTTAACCTGTTTGATACTAAATGTTATCTAACCTGTTTGATACTAAATGTTATCTAACCTGTTTGATACTAAATATTATCTAACATCTTTGATACTAAATAATATCTCACCTCTTTGATACTAAATATTATTTAACCTGTTTGATACTAAATAATATCTCACCAGTTTGCTACTCAGTGTTATTAAATCTGTTGTATGTTATATTTCAGGCTGGTTGTACGAGTATTCTGAATCAGTCTCTATTGAAAAAGGGCTACAGCAGCGTTGATGAGATGCAACTTGAGTTCTGCACCAACAACTACTATGAGATGGTGGCCATCATTCACATCTACATGAAGGGCAACATCACCTCTGACTACCAGGATCTCTTCTTGGAGGAGCGTGAGTACAACATATTCCCGTTCCAACCAAAGCTCTTTGACAACAGATATAATGATATGTGAACGCACACTTACATAGACACGCACTCAGTCAGTAATCACAACTGCTAATACTGACAATATGCTGAAAAATTTAAGCATAGAAATAAAACAACTTACACAAATACATGTATATTCCAGTGAATGCAGAATATTATATTTTCCCTGTTGTTCTTTGTTTTTCAGAATTTATCTGTCCCAGTGTTGGGTTTTACCAGTACCTGAAGAAGGACTACCTCACACAGATTCTCTCTTGGCAGAAGGACTCAGGGTGTTTTTATGACAAGCAAACACAGTCGTCAAGATACATACTGAAAGACCTAAAGCATCCAGTTGTACCATCAAACATAAAAATAAATCCTTTGAAATTCAGACCAAAGGAGCCAGGCATGAAGCAGCAGCAGCAACAGCAGCAACAGCAACAGCAGCAGCAGCAGCCAGGCCTGGTTCACAATGAAGTTCAAGCAGCAAAGAAACAGAACGTCATTCAGCAGATTCAGAACCATCAGCAGCAGCCAAATGTGAGAAACATCGGCCGACAGTTGCCTCCCTTGAAATCAGACTTGAACGTGAAATACCATGGCAACGGGAACCAGCGTGGAAAAGTAGTTACGAATTTTGAAAGGAAGTCAGGACTCCTGCCTCAGTTTGGTGATAAAAGTTACAGGATGCAGAGGAGACAGACAAGAAGGTTGTTGGTAGAGAAATCAATGGCTGGTTAGTTGACATTTAATATACAGACATTAATATTAGTAACATTTGACTATTTACATTTAATATACAGAAATTAAAATAGTAACATTTGATTATTTACATTTAACATACAGTCATTAATAGTTGTAACATTTAACTATTTACATTTAATATACAGAAATTAAAATAGTAACATTTGATTATTTACATTTAACATACAGTCATTAATAGTTGTAACATTTAACTATTTACATTTAATATACAGAAATTAAAATAGTAACATTTGAGTATTTACATTTAATATACAGTCATTAATAGTAGTAACATTTGATTATTTACATTTAATATACAGAAATTAATATTAGTAACATTTGATTATTTACATTTAATATACAGACATTAATAGTAGTAACATTTGATTATTTACATTTAATATACAGACATTAATAGTTGTAACATTTGAGTATTTACATTTAATATACAGACATTAATAGTAGTAACATTTGACTATTTACATTTAATATACAGACATTAATATTTGTTTGCTAACACCTCAGTATTAACATTGGTTAATGAATATATGTTTAGTGAAATATCAGTGAGTATTAAATTTAACTGGACAGACTGTAGTGATTAATGTTTTAATTACAAAGTAAATCATGCGATGTCTTTACAGATAGTATCAGAGAAGAAACCTACTGCAGCAATATTATTAACAATATTTTTTAAAATAGTTAACCTGAAGGAATATTTTGTTTTCACATCAGAACTGAAGTTGTTTTTACAGCTGTTGTTATTTAAGATTGTTTAAGCATTAAAATAACAGAACAATTGCTGAACTTTTATTTTATTTTTTTTTTATTTTTTTTTTTTACAGTTGTAGCTGTTTAACATTACTTGGTTTCTTACTCTCATTGTCCCTGATTAGGCATCAACAAATATTTTTTGATATGAACAAGTTTAAACTTTCTTCCCTCACTGATGTTTTTTTTTTTTTTTTCACAGATGGATGTCTGAGTCACAAGACAGCTGTAGCAGCAGGAGCTCTGGTCATGTACCTCAGATACATCATCGACCCCGGTCCCCTCAACCTGACAGCCCTGCACCCAATCCTTCCAGAAAGCTCCAGATCGCTCCTCGAGGAGTTCCGGGACTTCCAGAATCAGAAGGTCAAGGGGGAGGGTCTGATCCCCGTGAAGCAGGACCTGGGGGAGGAGATTGTCCTCAACCAGGGGGATGACCGGGAGGCTGTGGAGGATGGGGAGAGGAAGAGGGGGGTAATGCTGGCGAGGAGATGGAAGAGGAGGAAGAGGAAGAAGAAGAAGAAGAAGAAGAAGAGGAGGAAGATCCAGGAGATGGAGCTAACGGGAACTACAAGGATGAGGACGAAATGTACCCCGACAAACCGGACAACCCCAACATGGCTGACAAGAAAGTAGTTCGGTTTGGAAACAACGGAATGGCGGAACAGAAGAAAATGAATTACGAAGATGATGGCAACGATGATTTTCAACACCAGTACAACGCCGATGATGATGTGCAGCAGCAGCAGCAGCAGCAGCAGCAGCCAGACAACAGTTTTCAGGCTGGTGCGAAGGGAGGTAATCACGAACAAGAGAACAAAGACGAGGAGGAGTACACGTACTACGACCCCCCGGACAAAGACCTGGCTGACAAGAATGTCGACGGTGAGAAGCGAGAAAACGTCCCTTTAATTCAAAAACGTGTTCACAAAATAAAGAAAAAAGAGCTCAGCCTGACTCGAGACGGGGCGTTCGGCAGTGACACTCTGGTGACAAGGCCCAAGCCCGATGACAAAATGTTGTTTTTCATTCTCTCCTGCACCGTTTTACTAGTTGTTTTTCTAATGTACAGATTTATCAAGAAAAGGAGAATACACATTAGGTACAGTCCACGTAAATTATTTAAGTTATGAAAGAGGGTTTTTTTATTTTCTCTTCTCAGTTTTTTTTGTAAAAAATTAAAAAAATTAAAAATTAAAAAAAAAAGAAGACAGTGTACATACCTGTAAATACCTCCTCTCCTTGTATGGCAGAAAATATTATTAATTTATTGTAGCACCTGCTTGTTTAGTTTTATGGTATATGTTTTTAGTTACGTTTTTTTAAACTGTGAATGGGTGTGTAAATTTTATTTTGCTACGTTTGGTTGTAATGCTTATGTGTGTGCTGCTGTGAGAACACTAAGTTATTTTAAAATATGTGTCCACCACTGAGTTGCCAAATAACAGTCAATTTTTGTTGTATGTATTTACACCTTTACAATATATACAGGTATATATATATGTGTATATATATATACACATACATATACATACATATATACATATATCTACATATATATATATATATATATATATATACACACACACACACACACACACACACACATATATAGTTGATATATCAAAACCATACCAGTGATATACAAACATACAATAATAACAAAATATCAATCAAAGAAAGAGCCTATATTAAAATTGAGTTAAGTCTATTGTAACAAACTATACTGTAATACAGATATTAATCTTCAGGTTAAATTTAATAGAAATCTTGTAACATTACAATATCATGTCAACATACTAATGATTACTGTTTGTTAAATGTTTTTATAATATTTTTATATTCATCTTCAAGAGATCTTAGTGTTTCCTGCACTGGAAGTACTAAACTTGCTAATATTTTCTGCTTGTATGCTTTGACATATTCTGAATACATATTTTAATAGCTCTTTAGATTTCACAAGCTACGTTGTTTATCTAACTTATTAATCATGTGTATTTACCTAGATATCACCACAGGGTGTGTTAAATAAGTTGAATATGTCACAGGATTGACTTGTACATATTAAACCAATATTTTTTTTTTTTTCAGATATAAGAAATTAATGTGATTTTTTTTTTTTTTTTAAATATTTAAATGAGGCAGTTCTTCTTAATAGTTTTGTAAACATATACATATATATATATTTTTAATAATTAATGCATGTATGATTTTTCTTAAGAGTGGAAATTATACTATAAGCATGCACACTTGGTTGTTTAAGAGTTGAAAAAAGTGAACGTGTTAGTGAAACAATTACTTAAGTTATTTAAAACACAAATCTGTCAGTTTTTCTTACAGGAACTCTACATCAATGTTCTGTACTTAATAACTTCTGCTTATTTATACATTTATTCTGTCTGTAAACCTTACACTAAAAATATCTATACTGGTCTTTTTCTAAAAATGTGATTTAAATATATTTCTATAGCCTTCACTCTTTTGTCCATAAAGTATTTCAAATTTAGAGTTATGGCCCTTCCTATGTACAAATGATTATATACAGATTTGAAATATTTTATTTTTTTTTTTTTTTTTTTTAAAATTTCTTTTTTTATTACTGTTAACTGGGACAGTTTTCATGTTATGTGGGGTTTTTTACTGGATAGTTTTTGAGTGGGTAACTTATCTTTTGAGATTTTTAGATAGAAATATTTAAACAGAAAATGCCTGTATTGTGTGTAGTATGGCATAGTATGTATGGCTATGTGGTACATAACTGTGTTATATACCAATACTACTTAAAACATATTTCATTATATATATAATGAACAGTGTTATATATCTTATTTTTGTACACCTTTAATATTTTGAAAGATCAAAAGTGAAATGGCCTATGAAAATTTATAAAAATTAATTAATATTATTTCATACAACTGCAATGTGTGGTTCATGCACTGAAGGTTGTAAGAGGTTAGATGTTATTTTATTTTTATAACATTTATTATTATTATTATTATTATTTTTTTTTTTTCTTATTATTATGATTACTATTGTTTTTATTATTATTATTATTTTTATTATTATTATTATTTTTATTAATATTATTATTATTATTATTATTATGTCATGGTATTCATAACTAATACACTATTCAGTTTCTAAATTACAAGCAAACAGTAATCAACAATATAAAATTACATTTATATTATTGTATGTATTATATACAAGAATATTTACACCATGGAGTATGTTATAAACAAGAATATTTAACTACTAAAAAAACAAAATTACAGATTTTCTTGTTGCAAAGTTTTATTAATGAAATGGTTTGGTTTAAGTAATTTTAAATCTGTGAGATAAATCCTGTATGTAGACTGAACTGTTTACTAACATGATTATACTACACTGAGAGTAAAAATTTTCATTGGGTAATACTGGCAAGTCAAAGGTTAGAAAATATGTTAATTAGTTGAATGATTTTTTTTAATTGTAGATATGTATGTATGTATGTAAGCAGATACACAGATATGATTATAAAAATGTCAAATGAATCCACACATATAAACATGAACTAACACAAATATGCACACAGATATGCACACAGATACGCATACATATTTTATTTATTTGTTTATCAGTTTAATTTATATGAAAATTATATTTTTTTTTTGCTAAAAATAAAAACTACAGCATTTCTCTAATCAAAATGTTTAACATTGTTTTTATTTTTTTATTTCATTACCTCTAATTCTTATTTATTTATTTATTTATTTAAATTTATTTTAAATCCTGAATGTTTATAACTGGTTTAACAAAATCACAGACAGTCCATGTATTTCAAGCGTAAGATGTTTGTAGCTTGAAGATTTTTACCTGGTTTTCACCTTATTTTAATATTTGTGTGAACTGTTTTAGCTTTTTAGTTTTTATCATTATTCATACCTCTTTTAAGGCTAGAGTGAAGACAAAAAATAATAATAATAATAATAATAATAATAATAAAATTTTTTTAAACAACAAGAAATATAAGATAATAAGTAGTTCATTGTTTGAAACAGTTTTCTTTTAATCTCTTAAAAATAAAATAAAATCATGAATTTAAAGAATAATAATAATAATAATAATAATAATAATAATAATAAATACCCCCCCCCAAAAACAAAAAAACAAAAAATAAATAAAAATGAAATATATGATAAAATATGACAAATCAAGAAAAATAATGAAGTATGATATTAAAATACCAAAGATATATGGAGGATGCCATTTTCTTTTATTTCATGATATCATTACATTCTTTTCATTATGTGAACTGACATTATGAAATAAATGAAAATGGAACTTCCATGGAGAGTTTTGAACTTACTATTTTTTGTCATACTTTATTACTAGCAAAGGGTGGTGCCTATATACAGATGGTTGCTAGATAGTATGCAATATATGTATATGCAATATATATATATATATATATACTCATACACTTCCATGGGGAGTATATTTAGTAACTTTATTTTTATTATTATATATTGGTGGCTTAAGCTTAGTAGGGTTTTGTTGGGTTGTTTGTTATTTTTCCTGTTCCAAACCTCTCCATACATTTTTCACTCCACTTGTTAAAATATTTTTCATTCGGAGTGTTTCTTTTCTTAATAATTATAATATTTTAATCTTCCTTTATTTATTTATTTATTTATTTATTTGCTTATTTATGCTTATTGCTAGCGTTAAAGTCCCTTGAATAAAGTGGAGAATTGTCTGACTGTCTGTCTGTCTCTCATTCAGTCTCTGTCTCTCTAAAGCTAGTGATAAATATGTACATATACATTTGTTTATTGACATATTATTTGTTATTTCTTATTATTATAATTATTATTATTATTATTATTATTATTATTATTATTATTATTTATTTTTATTATTTATTACTGTTATTATTGAAATTATTATTTATATTATTATTTATTATTGATATTTTTATTATTATTATTGATATTTTTATTTTTATTATTATTATTATTATTATTATTATTATTATTATTATTACTGCTGTACTGTACTGAGAATAATGACTGACTGAATATTTAATATGTAAAATGTATTGTATTACCAATAATTAATCAAATAACTATAGATGTAACTTCATTAGTAACCTTTATGTTGCAGATATTTTGATAATATTCAGCATATCACTAGAGTTCAGTTTCTGACTGATATTACCACTGCTTAGGTAATATTCTGTATGTTAAAAATGTTTCAGTAATATTCTTCATATTCTTTGTATTACTCTGACGTTTTATTTGTGTAATATTTATATTACAAATATTCTGGTAATAGTCTCTATGTTTTTGATATTCTGAGTAATATATTTATATTTCAAGTCTTTTGGTAACAGTCATTGTTTGTATATGCTTTTGTTACTCAGTAATATATTTTATGTTCAAAATGCTTTGGTAATATTCTGTTCATTATAAATGTTTTGGTAATTTTCTGTTCATTGCAAATGCTTTGGTAATATTTTTTTCATTACAAATGTTTTGGTAATATTCTTTTCATTACAAATGTTTTGGTAATATTCTGTTCATTACAAATGCTTTGGTAATTTTCTGTTCATTGCAAATGCTTTGGTAATATTCTTTTCATTACAAATGTTTTGGTAATATTCTGTTCATTGCAAATGTTTTGGCAATATTATGTTCATTATAAATGTTTTTTTAACTCTGCTATTTTCCACAGTATACTCTCCATTGTTTTGGTATTAATCTTTATATTCTTTATTTAACAAATGTTTTGGTAATGGTAATTATGTGGCAGATGTTTAGTGATGTTTTGGTTTCTATTCTTTGTACAAAAAATATTTGGTAATATTCACTTTAGATGTTTTGGTAATATAATTTGTCTAAATTTTTAATACTAATAGTCTTCATATTGAATGTTTTGTAATATTTTTATGTTACAGATATAATGGTAATATTCTACATTTTACAGATGTTTTAGAAATATTCTCTCTTTTACAGATGTTGTGTATTATTTATTATATATCATGTTTTGGTAATACTTTACAAATGTTTTGTAATATTTCTTAAAACTGTTCTTATTGCAAGTATTTTGTTCTTTATATTGAAAGTTCTTTGGTAAATTATTTAAATTAGAAATAATGACAATAATAATAATAATAATAAAATCATTTTCATATAATAATAATAATATACCATCATTAGTATTATATGAAAATTTAATTTTTACATTATTTTTATGTTTTGTATTATATCAATGTATTATATAATGTATTATATAATTTTATTTTAATTTCAAGTATATATTTTTCAAAATTATTATTATTATTATTATTATAAAATTAAAATGTAAATTATAATTTATACCTCATTGATACCATTCTTCCATTCTTCAAAAAGTTGCATCTGTATAAAAATATTTTTGTGATGAAACCAGAATCAAAACTTTTTGTTTTTGTGAGTAACATTTATACACTTCTTAGTGATATATATATATATATATATAAAACTTTTTAACTTTTTTTTTTTTTCTATTTTCGCAAACATCCATTTCAAAACTTTAACCATGTCTTAAACATTTAGTCAGAATCTCTGTTGTCTGTACATCTGTTCTTTTTAAAACTATTTCTTTAAACAAAAATCTGTTGTTATTTCCTACATTTTAAATCAAATACTTAAGATGCCTTTTTATATTTGTAATTATAAAAATATCAAAATGTGTGATCGTCCTGTATTCAAAATAAATGAACATGCAACTTTATTTTTCTCTTCTTTTTTAAAGTCTTTGTTCTGGGGGGGGAGGACAGGGGTGGAAAAAAGATCTGCAGATCTTTAGAATATACTGAGCTTGAAAGTATATTATATTATTTATTTTTTAATTACATGTTAATAATTTATTACTATTATTATTATTATTTTAATTTTTTTTGCTTAATGCATATTTTTATCCTTTGTATTTACCATAATTTGTGTTCGTTTGGAAACATTATGTGCAATCCTAACTTCCAGTTTGATAATAAAAACATAAATCAAAATGTTTGTGTGTTAAATGTCTGTTGTGGTTTGGAGTATCAATTTTTGTATTATTATTATTATTTATTATTATTATTTTTACTATTATATCATTATTATTATTATTATTATTATTATTATTATTATTATTATTATTATTATTATTATTATATCATTATTATTATTATAATTTTTTTTGATATCTGGTGAATCTTGCTCAGCAACTTAAAGGAAAAATATTTTAAAGTAACACAGAAATTTAAAAGTTATTTGTTAATACTATTATTATTATTATTTGTTATTACTTATTATTATCATTATTACTTTTATTATTATTATTAATATTATTGCTACTGCTACTACAGTTATTATTTATTATTTCTATTATTATTTTTTATTATTACTATTATTATTACTATTATTATTATTATTATTATTATTATTATTATTATTATTATTATTATTTTAGGGAAGAAAAAAGTAAGATATTTGTGTTATGCTTCTTTTAATGAGCAAAAAATCAGATATCATAAGATATAGTCAGTTAAACAGAAAATACAAAAATAATAAAAAGAAAAAATATTCTTGAAATTACTTTATTCTTTATTCAGAGAGTGAAACTGATACTAACACCATCATGAACTGATTTTAAAATGGACAACCAAAACTGGACAGTGTGGCTCAGTGCTTAGAGTGCTGGCTTAGTGCATGATCAGTAACTAGATCTATCCTCATCAGGGCCCACTTTGAACTACATCTCATTCCAGCACGCGATATTTTGAAATAATGCATTTTATAATTTTTGGGAAGGCTTACATGACACAGCCCATTCTGCTAACTGGTAAGATTAACTAACTGACTGAGTAGTGATATTATTGAACGAAAGCTTATGTTTGACACATATTAAGACTATGATGCAACTTGATACAAAAAAATATTTGATTTCAAACTTAATACACACAGATACACACACTGACACGTACAAAACTTCATTATGAACCGTTTCCAACAATAAATTATTAAAATTATTTCGTGAGAAAACAAAAATCCATTTTGTTGTCATAAATAATTTATTTATATGGACTTGGACCTAACATGAATTCTCCTTTTCCTAATGAGTCTGCACATTAAGACAAAAACTAAGAGAAGGCTGGAGGAGAGAATCACAAACAGAATCCTTGCATCGGGCGCCGACAGTCTCACAGAGGTGCCCCCTGGCGGCATGTCGACTTGTTTCTCCTTTCTTTCATACACGCCTGCATTAGCATCGTCTCTCTTCTTCACGTCGTGGACATCTCGAATTTGATCATCATCGTCATCTTCGTCGCCTTCGCCACCTTCGTCAACGTCGTAATCGTAGTTATCGTCATCGTCATCGTCATCATCATCGTTATCATCATCGTCGTCGTCGTCATCGTCGTCATCATCGTCATCGTTGTCGTCGTTGATTACGTCTTCACCAGGCTGGTTGTCGTCGTTCACCTCAGGATCTTCGGAGTCGTCACTGGCTATTTCCAGCTCGTCCAGTTCATCCTTGTCCATCTCCCTGACATCCAGTTCATCCTCTCGGTCTGCCGTGCTGCCCGCTGCGTCTGTCCCGGTTAGCTCGTTCTGGAAGTCACGGAACACTCGGAGCAGCGCCCGAGAACTCTCCGGGAGGATCGGGTGCATGTCTACGGGACTCAGAGATCCGTTGTGCTCGATGAGGTATCTGAGGTACATGAGCAGAGCCCCTGCACCCACCACGGTCATGTGACTCAGACAGTCACCTGACAGACAGGCGAAAGAGAAACAGTTGCGAAGACAACAATCGCTATCAGTTATTCTCTCTCTCTCTCTCTCTCTCTCTCTCTCTCTCTCTCTCTCTCTCTCTCTCTCTCTCTCTCTCTCTCTCTCTCTCTCTCTCTCTCTCTCTCTCTCTCTCTCTCTCTCTCTGGTTCCCTCTTTCTTTGGCACTCTTTCTCTCTTTTTTTTTTTTCTCTTTAGATCAGTGCGAAAGAGAAATGTCGGTTGTGAAGGCAATCATTCCCCTTTACTTTCTTCGTTGTCCAGTTATGCTCTCTCTCTCTCTCTCTCTCTCTCTCTGGTTTCTTTCTTTGGCACTCTTTCTCTCTTTTTTTTTTTCTCTTTAGATCATCACTTTCTTCTAAAATTATCTCTCTCTCTCTCTCTCGCTGTCTGTCTATCTCTGGTTCTCTCTCTCTCTCTCTCTCTCTCTCTCTCTCTCTCTCTCTCTCTCTCTCTCTCTCTCTCTCTCTCTCTCCCTCTCCCTCTCCCTGTCAAATGACAATAAATAAACATCGATTTCTACATATTAAATTATGAGGTGTTATTCAACAAATAAACTATTTCTCTGTTTTACACTAACCTGTCATCGACGGTTCTGCCAACAACAGGTTCCTGTTACCAGCGGGTTTCACTTCAGAATCGGAATCCGAGGGATGCGATCGTCGGAGAAGATTTTTCACATAGTGGTGCAATATCTGCCGAAGGGATTTCGGGTTTCTGTCTATTTGCTGCTGCTGCTGCAGCTGCTGATTTAGAGGGTCTTCGTCTGGTTTAAATCTTGACGGATTTGTGTCTTTATCTGACGACAAGGTTTCTTCATTCTGATATTTTGACAGTTGTACGTTGTGAAAACATCCTGATTCCTTCTGCCAAGAGAATATCTGTGTGAGGTAGTCCTTCTTCAGGTACTGGTAGAACCCAACACTGGGACAGACAAATACTGAAAAGAAGAAGAAGAAGAAGAAGAAGAAAAAAAAGACGAGATTAAAAATATATATCACGCAGAAATATATTGTTGACCCTCTATTTCACGGATCTCGGTTTTCCGAATTTCATGAAATTCGGACCAAATCTTGAAAAAACACAAATTTTCCCACTTGAAACCTGATCTATTAAATTATTAAGAGTCTCCATTATGCAATTAAGGCCACCCTCTCTCAATCCACTTACTTAATCAAAATAAGAGTAAATTTTAAAACTGCACCCATAACGACCAAAAATCTAACAAACCTCACCCAGTCCAGCCTACATTTTTCTGCTGTACAATTTCCTTTACGTATATGGCATTTGTTTACACTGTTTTTATGTCTGTATTGTTCTTACGTGGTCATGTCACTCATTATATAGCTGGTATGTTTACCGAAGTTTAATGTTTCAGCACGTTTTAGGGCTAATATTTACATTCGTAATTTCTCCGAGTTTTGCATTTTCCGGACCGGTTACTTCGTGAAATCGAAGATTAGCGATATACATACATGTATGAGTGTCTGTGTGTATGTTTGTATGTAGCATAATAATATCTTATTCATCTGTCTGTCTGCGAGTCCGTCCATCTGTCTATTTATCTATTTTATCTATCTGCCAGTATGTCTATCTGTCTAGTCTAGCAGCCAGTCTGTCTGTTTGTATGTATCCCTAAACAAGTGCAACATAATGTTTATTTAATACCAGACATAATGTGTATATGAACGTTATTCACGCTGTACAATATCAAGTTTTGGTTAGTCTTTGTAATTTTGATTAACAAGTCCACACAGTAGCATTTTTTTAAAAATACTCCTATTTTTATATTATAGCTCATGTTTTTCAAATTGCATTTATATGTCAATGAACACGTTGATTATTTTACAGTAACGTCATACAGCAATCTACGCTCGTTAACTCATAAACAAAGTTAAACAAAACAAGGGAACTAACAGATACGCACCAATCGCGGAACACTGGTTGGAACGGGATTTTTTTTTTTTAAATCTACTACTCACGTTCTTCCAGAAATATATCCTGGAATTCAACCACGATGTTGCCCTTCAAGTACAAGTGGAACATTGTCAACATCTCGTAGTAGTTGTTGGTGCAGAATTCCAGCTCCATTTCGTCAACGCTGCTGTAGCCCTTTTTTAACAGAGCCTCGTTCAGCGCACTCGTACAACCAGCCTGAAATAGTTATCAAACGTCAGGTATTGCTGAGTATCAAATACGTTGAATAATGCTTAGTATCAAATAGGTTGAATAATGCTTAGTATCAAATAGGTTAAATAATGCTTAGTGTCAAATACGTTAGATAATGCTTAGTGTCAAATAGGTTAGGTATTGCTTAGTGTCAAATAGGTTAAATAATGCTTAGTATCAAATAGGTTAAATAATGCTTAGTATCAAACAGGTTAAATAATGCTTAGTATCAAATAGGTTAAATATTGCTTAGTATCAAATAGGTTGAATAATGCTTAGTATCAAATAGGTTAAATAATGCTTAGTATCAAATAGGTTAAATAATGCTTAGTGTCAAATAGGTTAAATAATGCTTAGTATCAAATAGGTTAGGTAATACTTAGTATCAAATAGGTTAGGTAATACTTAGTATCATATAGGTTAAATAATGCTTAGTATCAAATAAGTTAGATATTGCTTAGTATCAAATAGGTTAGGTAATACTTAGTATCAAATAGGTTAAATAATGCTTAGTATCAAATAGGTTAAATAATACTTAGTATCAAATTGGTTAGATATTGCTTAGTATCAAATAGGTTAAATAATGCTTAGTATCAAATAGGTTAGGTAATACTTAGTATCATATAGGTTAAATAATGCTTAGTATCAAATAAGTTAAATAATGCTTAGTATCAAATAGGTTAAATAATGCTTAGTATCAAATAGGTTAGATATTGCTTAGTGTCAAATAGGTTAAATAATGCTTAGTATCAAATAGGTTAGGTAATACTTAGTATCATATAGGTTAAATAATGCTTAGTATCAAATAAGTTAGATATTGCTTAGTATCAAATAGGTTAAATAATGCTTAGTGTCAAATAGGTTAAATAATGCTTAGTATCAAATAGGTTAGGTAATACTTAGTATCATATAGGTTAAATAATGCTTAGTATCAAATAAGTTAGAGGTTGAATCAAATAGGCTTAGTATCAAATAGGTTGAATAATGCTTAGTATCAAATAGGTTAAATAATGCTTAGTATCAAACAGGTTAAATAATGCTTAGTGTCAAATAGGTTGAATAATGCTTAGTGTCAAATAGGTTGAATAATGCTTAGTATCAAATACATTAGATATTGCTTAGTATCAAATAGGTTGAATAATGCTTAGTATCAAATAGGTTAGGTAATGCTTAGTATCAAATAGGTTGAATAATGCTTAGTATCAAATAGGTTAGGTAATGCTTAGTATCAAATAGGTTGAATAATGCTTAGTATCAAATAGGTTAGGTAATGCTTAGTATCAAATAGGTTGAATAATGCTTAGTATCAAATAGGTTAGGTATTGCTTAGTATCAAATAGGTTAGATCATACTAGTATCAAATAGGTTAAGTAATACTTAGTGTTAAATAAGTTAGGGAATGCTTAAAATAAAATTGTTTAGATAAACATTCACTGTCAAATATTTTAAACATTGCTTAATACAAATTAGTTACAAACAGGTTCCGAACACTAATGTACTCTATATAAATAAGATGAAACTCTTATTAAAAATAATTTTAATTGTGATGTTTACTGACTTAATACCGAACACTACATTATTTTCTATAAATGAGATGAAACTATTATTTATAATAAATTTAAATATGATGTTTCCTAAGTAGTGAACACTACGCTGTTCTTTCTAAATAAGATGAAACTGTTATTAAAAATAATTTTAATTGTGATGTTTATTGACTTAATACTATTATTATTCTATATAAATAAGATGAAACTACCATAAGAAATAATTTTAAATGTGAAGTGTATTGACTAAATACTGAACACTACACTATTCTATATAAATAAGATGAAACTATTATAAAAAATAATTTTAACTGTGAAGTGTATTGACTAACCTTTTCAGCCAGCATGGTCCACAGAATCTGGTGAGTGATGTGATAAAGGGCATATCCTTTCTCGGTGACAGCGTCCAGACACTGGTCATCTATCAAACATGGCTTCCCATCTTCTGTGTTGCTGCCTGTTAGGTGACCCATGCAGATATCACTCAGTTCCCTGCCATATTTCACTAGGTAAACAGTTTTAAAGAAATAGTAAAAATAGGTAAATAGCAAACGAAATAATAAATTAATGACACAAAAAAAAAAAAAAAAAAAAAAAAAAAAAAAAAAGAAAAAAAAAAAGAAAAAAAAAGATACGTACAAGATATACATACATACACACACGCGCACACAAACACCCACACACGCTTACACACGCGCATGTGTGTTCATTCATTCATTATTTTACTTTTAATTAAAACTAAAGTCAATATGTTGACATAATTGTGGTATTAAATACAAAATAATTCAAAGTGC
>CM022665.1:42983651-42993651 GCA_012295275.1 Chrysomallon squamiferum
TGGTCCGTTAAATGAAGGGTTGACTGTATGTGCGTGGGTGCGTGGGTGGGGGTTAGATATTGTGTGTGTGTAACTATGCAAATGTCTGTTACATCATTATGTAAATTGGTAGCACAGAACCACCTTGATATGTCAAAAGTATTTGCAAACAAATATTACCATTAATATAATACTACTACTACTACTAGTAGTTTTTATTATTATTATTTATATCATAATTAAGGTAGTCTTAATTTTCTTTCTTTTTATTTTTTCCCCGTCAATAAATTCTGTGTAATATATCTTTATAATATAAATCTGCATTAGGAAAAAAGTAATAAAAAAAAAAATTTAAGTAAAATAACGTAATAAATTGTGTTCTTCATAATGTAAAATGTTATTATACTCTAATAATAATAATATTTAAAAAAACAAAACAAAGTAATACAAAACAAAACAAAATAAAATAAAATACATAAATAAATAAATAAATACTACGTAAAACATTGTAATAAAATGTTTCACAATATAAGCCTGTACAGATCTAAATAAACAATACAAATAAATTCTATGTGAAACAATGTAATACAATGTCTTGTTCCTAATTTAAGCCTGTACGGCGCTAAATAAATTAAAATACTTTCTATGTGAAACAGTGTAATACAAAGCATTCTTCATAAAATAACTCCTGTAAATAACATTGAAATAAATTCAGTGTAAAGCAACGCAATATAATACATTCATACTAATATAACTGCAGTAAATAACAATAAAAATCACTTCTGTGTCAACATTAAAAATAAATCTGCATAAAACAAGGTAATATAATGTTATTTAATGTCCTCTCTATAACCACATCTGATTTTTTTTTAAACATATTTTTTTTAGGGTTTTTATTGTTGTTGTTGTTGTTGTTGTTTTTTATTGGTATTTTTATATGGCGTATGTAATGATATTAAATACTAATATGTAAAATATATACATCATCTTTATTGTATTCATGTGATTAATTTTTTGTTTTAGTTTTCATATCCATTTTGGCATATCTCTCCTGTTCTTGTAGATTTTATGTCCATATTGTCTGTCTGCCTCAGACCAAAATTTATTTTCTTTTCTTTTCTTTGGACAACAACAACAACATCATCATCAACAACAACAACAGCAACAGCAACAACAACAATAATAAGAGTAACAATAATATTAAATTATAAAAATAATAAATATGAAATTTTTTTAAATATATTGATTAATTAATTGATTAATTAACCAATCCGTGAATCAATCAACCAGTCGATAGATAGATAGATAAAATAAATAAATAAATAAATTAAAAATAATTTTAATAATTTAAAAATTAAATTTTTAATAATAATAATAATAATAATAATAATAATAATAATAATAATAAGGTATCAAAAATATCCATTTTTAACGCTTCACCAATAAGTCTTTTTTTTTTTTTTTTTTTTTACCTTCAATGATGCGCATACCAAACAAGTTATCCAGACTGAAATCATCGCTCTTTTTGTAAAAAGAAACGATTTTCCCCAACGCACCAATAACGCTGTCTAATGTCGTAGTCGTTGCATCACCGCAGCGCAGTAGCGGGAAATTAAACAAAAGCAGCCAGAAGACTTCTGCGGTCGCCATTTTTGTTTCCGTTTTTAACCAATTTACGTTTCCAGGCGGCAGATGTCAGTAACACGTTGATGGGAGGGTTGTAAAAAAATTATGGAATACCGTTTTGCCATAATTTGTCTCAAACACTACTATACGTTTTAATGGAATTTTGCTACTAAGTTCGGGAGTGTGGTTCACGAAAGGCGTGCTTGAAAATCTTCTCTGAAAAAAATTATATTAATCTGTATCTAATTATCTCACTATATGTCTGTCTGTCTGTATGTCTGTCTAACGATATATCCGTTTATTTAACGATTTGTTTGTCTGTCTGTCTATCTGTCTATCTCTCTATCGATTAGTCTACTTCTATCTACATATCAGTCTATTTATATGTATATGCACGTATGACATATATAACTAACAGTAAATGTTTGTATGATGATAATAATTATGACATCATGCAGGTTATATTTATTTACATTTTACCATGTATTTAAAACAAGGGATCTTTTGTAATGGTTGGAACTGGAAAAAAGCCTAGTGGACGTACCGAAACGGAGTTACCCTCCGATCGAAGGCGTATCACGCTATCATTGATATAATCTTTGTATAAGCAACACAGTAAAGTAAAGACAGTAAATTTTTGTGTCATGATGTTGGTGGAACGGGAAACAACAACAGTAATGATAATAATAAAAAATAAAAATAATAATGAGGATAATAATAATAATAATAATAATAATAATAATTAAAAAATAATAATAATAATAATAATAATAATAATAATACAAATAATAATAATAAAATAATAATAATAATAATAATAATAATAATAATTAATTACCATTCTAACCACTGATTAAGCATCACGGTAAAGTTAAAAAGCAGGTGTTACAATTGTTTGTTTTTTTTTGTTTGTTTTTTTAATGTCAGATGTTCGTAATGAACGGTCAGAACCATTCTTTTTTTAGAATCGTATTGGAAGAAAAAAAAAAATAATAATAATAATAATACTAATAATAATAATAATAATAATAATAATAGAATTATCACCATCATCATCATTATTATTATTATTTATTTATTTATCTTAAATTAATGGACATAAATATGAATTTCTTAAATTTGATTAACTTTTTACCACTTTATATTTATTTACTACAAAAACGTAATGAAATTTTTATTTATTTATTTATTTATTTATTTATTGTTCAGACCGTTTGGGAATATTTTAGCTGTGAATTACCTCACATGGCTGGTAAAGCAGAATTACAAGGAAGTAGTCCGTGCTTTTTTATTTTTATTTTTATTATATCGACTCGTGATTATGAATACCTTTTTACCGTGTAATATCTTAGTCTATTCTGAGCTTCTATTTTTTATATCTCTTGAATTTTTCTTTCCTACTTTTTTCGTTTTCTTTCTAACTTTCTCTTTTCTTTCTTTCTTTCTAATATTTTTTTAATTTTTTTAATTTTTTTATTTTTTTGAATTTCTGCCATTTCAATATTTTTTTTTTTTTTTTTTTTTTTTTTTTTTAATTTTTTTTCTATTTTTTTTTTTTTTTCTTTTCTTTTTTTTTTTTTTTTTTTTTTTTTTATATTCCTTCTTCCTTGTTCGCATTTTATTTCGCGGAAAAACTCGGGGTAAAATGTTTACATCGTTATCGCGTATTTGTTTGTGCCTGTTTACATTAGGCATGTCTGGGAATTCCCCCGCACGTCGACTGACACCGTGCATGTTTTTGACCCCAGAACGAATAGAATCACAGCGACAATTAGAAGACTCGGAGTTAACGACGAATGCTCACGTGAGACGTCGTGGGTTATAAGATCAAATCTCCTTCACCGCAACGTTGATCTAAATCCCATTGTATTTGTATTTGTTTGTATTTGTATGTGTGTGTGTGTGTCTGTCTGCCTCTCTCTCTGTCTCTGTCTGTCTGTCTGTCTCTCTATCTCTCTCTTTCTCTCTCTCTTTATGTCGTCTCTGTCTCTCTCTTTCTCTCTCTCTTTCTGTCTGTCTCTCTCTCTCTCTCTCTCTCTCTCTCTCTCTCTCTCTCTCTCTCTCTCTCTCTCTCTCGTTTTTTTTCATTCTTTCAGTATCATACACTTTCCTATTTTAAAATGAAGGTATGATCTAAGGTCTGAAGGTTCCATGGACCAGATATCGTCAGCTGTACATATGTGATAAATATGTCACTGCGGATCAAAAGCCGTAGTGTGTGTACTTCTATGAGTTTGAGAAGTTGCTTTAAAATATATTTCATTGACGTTATCTTAAATGTATCTCACGTACGTATGTATGCGTGTGTGTGTTTGAGAGTGTGTATGAGTGCTTATGGGTGTGTGTATGTTTGTATGTATGCATGTATATATGGATATATGTGTGTATGTATGTATGAATGTGTATATCTATGTATGTATGTGTGTATGTGTCTGTATGTATCTATGTGCATACATATGTATGTATAGGTTTATATTATATACTATTAAATAAATATAATTAGTACAGTTAAATTCAGACAGTATGCATTGTGTATAAAACAACACAAACAAACAGACACGCAATACCTGACTCGTTAGATAAGGAACAAAGTTTAAGTTCAGTCAGTGGGTGGAAATATGCACTTTTAAAAAAACAAACAAAAAACACACAACAATCTAACACTCTTGGAAAAGACTGAAAAACATAACGGGTGCTTACACGAGCTCACCAATCCTTTAAAAGGTTTTTGTATAGCACTGAAATATCAGATAGATAGACAGACTGATATAAAGTTTTCCGATGACAAGAAAATACAAGGTGTTTAGGTGAGGTGATCGTGACACGGTTTTATTTTAAATGGTGACCTACTTCCTACTTACCTGTACTTTTGAACTTCAGCGTACCTCCATCCCCCGCCCAGTTGTAGCGTCCTGTGGACACATTTCTGTTCTCTGTGATGAAAATGTACGTGTACGTGTGCTGCTGCACACAAACAGTCACCTTGTGTACGTCTGACTCTATGTTTGTTGATCTCTGTTGTTTTTAATTTTTTTAATTTTTACATTTTTCTCTTCAGATCACTCCCCTTTATTTTCTTCTAAAATTATGTCCGTGTATTCTCTCTCTCTCTCTCTCTCTCTCTCTCTCTCTCTCTCTCTCTCTCTCTCTCTCTCTCAAATAAATTTATATTACTGTCTATTTTTATTTATTTAGTTAGTTTCTCTGCTTTGTTATTGGTTAAAAGACACTATCTATTTTTATTTATTTATTTAGTTAGAGAGAGAGAGAGAGAGAGAGAGAGAGAGAGAGAGAGAGAGAGAGAGAGAGAGAGAGAGAGAGAGAGAGAGAGAGAATATCTGCGAATATATGCAGGCATACATACATACAAACACACAAACACAAAAAACACAGATACAGACATACAAACAAATATATTCATCAGACACAATATTTTTCATTTTCTTCTATTCCATTTTTTTATCTTCTATTTTTAAAATTTATTGTTTTTTTTTTTTTTATTTTTTTTTTTTTTTTTTTTATTTAGTAATATTATTATTCAGTATACACGGATATAAAAAGACTGTCTATGTCACAATTTTAAAACGGAAATATTAAAACAATTTTGTTTATACATTTCCCGTTGGCGGGATCGTTACTGCTGAAGTGTAAAGAATTAAGATAGCGAGATATATTAATAACAAGATAATAAAGATCTCGATAAAACCGAAATCGTGATGAATAAATATTTATAATTGCGATGAAACAGGATGGGTAAAGTTACATAAAGATTTTCCGTGCTGTAACGGTTCTGAATTTCGACATGCCGGAACTTTTCTGCACACCTGTGTTGTTGTTATTGGTTTACAATCACTGTCTCCCAGTCGTACCCTGAATACAGGGGTAACCGTTAAATGTGCGAAAAACAACGAAAATCCGGTTTCGCCGTATAATTATTACGTGAGTTTCTGATTTTGTAACTTCCTGAAGCAGGGGTATGCAGCCTGCGGTGGTCCACTGACCCCTTTTTGTAAGGAAAATTATTCATACGCGCGCGTGCGCACACACACATATACACATTCACGCACACACAAAAAAAATACATCGTGTTTATCTGTGCGTGTTCGTGTATGCATGTGTGGGAGAGAGAGAGAGAGAGAGAGAGAGAGAGAGAGAGAGAGAGGGGGGGACAGACAGAGAGAGTCAGAGAGAGGGAGAGAGAGCGAGAGAAAGAGAGGAAGAGAGAGAGGAACAGAGAGAGAAAGAGAGAGGAAGAGGGAGAGAAAGAGAGAGAGAGGGACAGAGAGAGAGAGAGAGAGAATGAGAGAGAGAGCGAGAGAGAGGAAGAGAGAGAGACAGAGAGAGGAAGAGGGAGAGAACAGAGAGAGAGAGAGAGGGACAGAGAGAGAGAGAGAGAGAGAGAGAGAGAGAGAGACAGAGAGAGAGAGAGGAGAGAGAGAGAGAGAGAGAGAGAGAGAGAGAGAGAGAGAGAGAGAGAGAGAGAGAGACACACACACACACACACACACACACACATAAAGCAGTTTTGGGGCTCTGTTGCAAAGGAAAATATTCCCAAGAACGTCATCAACTCATCGGTATCAATATCTAACCATTGAGTCACAGAGATATTATTGCTTAATCCATTGTTATAATCTCCGAGACACTGTCATACTTGAAATACTTAAGGATCTAGAAGACAAAAGCACACTTTGCACGAAGTAATCTGGCGCGCCCCTGCAACATAATACGATACCCTGATCTAGGAACAAGATCCTTAAACCATTTCTATGAATAAACATGATGTTATATGATAGCTGAGCTTTATATTTTATTATTATTATTATTATTATTATTATTATTATTATTATTATTATTATTATTATTATTGCTGCTGCTGTTGTTTTTATTGTTATTTTTGTTTTTGTCGTCGTCATCATCACTGTTATTATTATTATCATCATCATCGTCGTCATCATTATAATGATCTTTTTCATTAAATATAAAAAATAAAAATTATTTATTTATTTCATTTTATAATAGTTTAATTTAAACTAATTTATTTGTATTATTTAGACATTTATTTACATATTCATTTATTGATTTGTTTGTTTCTTTTTCTTTGTTTATTATGTTATTGTTGATTTATTTGGGTTTTAAAACTGAACAAATTTGTCTTTTCTTAGACAAATCTATGAATGTATATATATATATACATAAAAAAAATATATAGTTACTTTCATATTAATTTATTTCCTTTTTTTTTTATTAATATTATTTTTTTGATCGCTTTGTTATTTAGAATTTTATTATTATTATTATTATTATTATTATTTACTTATTTATGCTTATTTATATATATATATATTTACTGATTTATTTATTTATATATTATTCATTCTTTAATTATTATTATAATTTTATTTTTATTTTATTTTACTTTTATTTTATTTTATTTTATTAAATCATTTATTTATTATTATTATTATATTTCATTTATTTTATTTTTTTATTTTTTTTTTTTTTACTCATTCATTCATTCTTTTAAAAGTACTAAACGGAACACTCACATAAAATCTAAATGGATTTTTTCTTTAAAGTGCATTCAGGACACACAACGAGCCATTTAAAAATAAATCGGTGGTTTTACCTAGCCCACGTATTCCATTCTTGTTTTCTTTTCGTTTAATCGGCGTCGACTCTTCATAGTCACGTGCAACCTGTAATTTTCGTATCTTCCTGTTTCGGCCACACCTCTTTCCGTTTATTATTGTTTGCACTGTTTTTTTTGTTTTTTTACGTCATCTTCGTCAGCCAATCAAATTTAGTCGTTTCTGTAGTCTCGGTATTTCCAAACGTATATAAAAAGAGCAGAAATGAAACAGAATCGGACATCGGACAAGCGAAGAATTTTTAATCTGTAAACTCGGTAAAACTCGTAACTGCTCAACAGAGGTTCAGTACTGCTCAGCGAAGCTCAAAAAAGTATTCAAGATGCCAGCAGTCGATAAAGATTTCGTGAAGTTCTTTGACGAGAACGGTTATCAAAGTGGAATCGATGTGTTGAATGCCGAAGAGACGCAAGATTTGAAAGATAAATTCAGAGCATTTGAAGAGAAAATAGGTAAATATTTATCATTTTATGTTATTTACAGATTGTTGTTTTTGTTGTTGCTGTTGTTCTTGTTATTAATATTATCATCATCATCATCATCATTATTTTTATTATTGTTGATGTCGCGGTCGTTGTTTTTGTTAAATGATTACTACTACTACTACTACTACTGCTACTATGCTGCTGTTGCTGCCATATTATTATTAATATTATTATTATTATTATTATTATTAGTAGTAGTAGTAGTAGTAGTAATAGTAGTAGCAGTAGTAGTAGTATATTTTAATAATATCTTAATTTCTGTTGTATTAAAAAGTAAACATTTCTCATTTATAAATATCTAAAAGTTAGAATTTCTATTTGTCTAACGACTGTTATTAATAAATTATTGAACTTTACGATATTCAAACGTTCGGTTATTCTTCTAATTCGAAAAGTAAAAACATCTGCTGCCTCTTCAACATCAGATATATTTTCTATTAACAAAAATACTTCATCGGGTTTTTATTTTTTTTTTTTTTTTTATATATATATATTTTTTTTTTTTTTTGCACTCGTTAATTCATAAGCTGGGAAGCACATTCCAATGTTTTTCATTTGTCAGATATTTACGTTCCAAGTCTGTTTTCTCACTGGCTGTTTTTGTATAATAATGTGCATATATGTATGTATGTTTGTTCATTATCCACTCATTCATTTATCGTTTCAATTCGTCTGAAGTTTTGACTGATACGGTACTCCGTAATCTGTTTCATGACAATACTTTTTTTTTATTATTATTATTAATATTTTTTATTATGTTTTTTTTCTTAGTATTATTATTTATATTATTTATGGTATGCATTACATAAAATGGTAATCAAATTAGTGTTTTATTAAATGTATTGAAATCGTACTACCGTTTCAAAATAATATTCGATCCAGTTTTTATCTGTTATTGTGTAATGTGTCTGTGTATGTGTATGTGTGTCTGTGCGTATGTATATATGTGTCTGTATGTTCGCATGTGTGTAAACATTCACACACAGACAGATACATGTACATATATACATACATAGATACATACATACACATATATATATATCATTATCATCATCATCATCATCATCATCATCATTATCATCATCATGAACGTATAATTTCTGTTCCAGGCAAGGAAAACACGCAGTATTCATTGCACAACATCCATGTCCAGCACCCCTGGGTGCTGAAGATAGCCACCCACCCGAAAATGCTGGAACCGCTGAAGGCGATTCTGGGTCCGAACCTGATTCTTCTGGATTCCCGATTCATCTGCAAGTACCCGAGCGAGGAGATACGTCGAGAGGATGGGGTGGAGCCATTTGTGGCCTGGCACCAGGACATCAGGTACATTTATCTGAGAGAGAGAGAGAGAGAGAGAGAGAGAGAGAGAGAGAGAGAGAGAGAGAGAGAGAGAGAGAGAGAGAGATGCTGCACTATCTTATATACAAAATTAAAAAAATAACGTTTCTGTTGCAGATACTGGGGAGTTGACGGTGATGTCGTCAGTGTCTGGCTGGCTGTAGATGACGCCGATCTTGAAAATGGCTGTATGTTTGTCATTCCGGGTAAGGTGATAATCCATTTGTCAGTTTGTCTGTCTGTCTGCCTGTCTATCTATCCTTCTCTCAGTCCGTCTAACTCTCCAGTGAATCTTTTTGTTTTTATTATATTTGTTTGTGTGTCTACATATATCGCTCTGCATTTTGATTAAAATTATTTGTATTTTTACTTTTTAAAACTTTAAAAAATTAAATAAAATAAACGTATAGCTATAGATATTGAAATCGTGGGTGTACGACAAATGGGTCTATAAAATTTGCAATGGAAATAAGTGCAACAGTACGCAGTTAGTCCAAAGGAATGAAATGAAATATTACATTTATCCCATGTGGTTATATTTATTTTATGTTAAGGCGTGCACAATACAGATACTAGAAAATTTTAACAATTTTCACCGAGTGAAGTAATGATGATATTTGTTATTATTATTATTGTTATTATTATTATTATTATTATTATTATTATTCATTTATTATTAATTAATTAATTTTTTTTTTTAAATTATTATTTGTTGTTGTTAAGCTTTTAAAAACGGTTACTTATTTTTATTTATTTTATTTTATTTGTTTATTTAAGCAACGCACAAAAGTGGAATTCTCACGCACAACCAGGCCAAATCTAAAGGAAACTTGCTTTCAACAAACCAAGAAATCCCCCCTGACCTCTATGACAAGACCAAGGCCGTCCCCTGCCCCCTGAAAGCCGGCCAGATGTCGC
>CM022665.1:42996151-43013651 GCA_012295275.1 Chrysomallon squamiferum
GTGGTGTTTTCTCCTTCGCTTACAGCGGCAGATCTCACAACCCATTTTGTTTTTCCTATAACCATTAGGACAAGATTTGCTGCAGGCAATTTTCCTCCTACTGCAGTACTCTGCCAACGCTTCTGTTATAATATAACATAACATAATATAACATAACATAACATAACATAAAATAACATAACATAACATAACATAACATAACATAACATAATATAATGTAATATAATATAATATAACATAACAAAATATAATATAATATAATATAACATAACATAACATAACATAACATAACGTAACGTAACGTAACATAATATAATATAATATAACATAACATAATATATAACGTAATGTAATGTAATGTAATGTCAAGCACAATTTGTATAAATAATAATAACAATTGTTGTTTTTGACGTCGTTGTTTTATTATTTGTATAGGTCGTCGTGGTAGTAGTAGTAGTAGTAGTAGTCGTCGTCGTTTCTGGCATATATCAGGTCCCAGTGTTGCCGACATAGTAACGGTCAGACTGTGATACTGTAATTACTAAAGACAACACGAACCTTTGCTTGGCCATTTACATCTACAGCGTTCACATCCCCGCCGAGTTTTCAGTTTACCGTACGGACAGTGGAGGGAGCATGGCCGATGACGACATTTTCGAACTGTAAAATAAACTGAACTGTTATCAAATATACCTGTGTTAAAAACACAAAAACACACACACGACCCATCCCCTCAAAAAAACAATAACAAAACAAAGCAACAACAAACAATAGATATCAGCAAATCAACAAACCAAGAATCTCTCTCTCTCTCTCTCTCTCTCTCTCTCTCTCTCTCTCTCTCTCTCTCTCTCTCTCTCTCTCTCTCTCTCTCTCTCTCTCTCTCTCTCTCTCTCATATATCTAAATGTGATTTCTTTGTCTAATTTGTTATTTATATTTTACGTAATATTATATTTCCAAGTGTAACCGTTGTAAATGACCGTCATCATTTCCATCAGCGCACGTCAGTAAAATCTCACCTTTTTTACATCTACACTTGTAGCAGCCTCGTCTGTCCTTTCTGAATCCACCAGGACAGCTTTTGCTGCACGTGGCTAGCGAAGGACACTTGGTACCTGAAATAAATATCAGACAGTTTCATATACAGCTCAACATTCAAATCTGTTAAAGGAGCAACACACACACACACACACACACACACACACACACACACACACACACACACACACACACACACACACACACACACACACACACACATCTATATACATATGTGGTACCTGTCTATAGCGGCTCCCAAGATGAGCGACCACCATCTAAGTACGGACACTTTCCCATGTCCCGATTGTTTTTCAATAGGTATGTCCCTTAGAACAGCGGACACCTGCGGAACGCGGACGCGGACAGCATTATCTTATTATTATTATTCCACTGCTAAAGCGGACAGTCATGCCAGTTTGGGCTTGATTTCCTCAAAATAAATACTTGTATTATACGGGAACGTTATACGATGTTTTTAAAGATGGCCTCGCCCACTTCCTGCACTGCACAGCGCATGCGCGGTGTGTCTTTTTTTTGTGCAGTCGCCAAACGATTGCCCGCCAAACCCTGCGAGTCCAAACCATTTGATACATAATTTTGATGATTCAGACAATCAAAATCTTTCCGTGCACATTAATGTTTTTATAAACACCGCATCTTAGCCATATTTTTGTGATCGAAATGATGTTGCTGTTGGCACACATCGGAGCTCTATTTCGGTTTCAAACGCAATATTAACCCCACCATTGTCGTAAATTACAAAATAACTTTTCAAAATTGTATTCGTAGTAAATTTTATAGTTTTTTTTTTCATGTGACGTGTTTGGCTAATAATACCTTTGCACTTGCAAACTTGACAGCCATATTCGTTGATTTCGAATCCGTGTTTACAAGAAAATATTCGACACAAAGGCCTTGGTGGACATTTCGTTATCAAATAATAACTATAGTAATAAATAAATAAATAAATAAATAAATAAATAAATAAATAACAACGAAAGAGCCATTTCGGTTGAGTAATTTACCCAAAGGCCCTAGAACAGAAAAATCATTGTTGGAACAATAACAGAAGAAAGTACGTACGGAAGAGAAGAATACAGAAATGAAGCACAAAAACGCAAGAGGAACGAAGAATGAAAGTTTTTTTTTTTTTTTTTTTTTTTTTTTTTAAATGAAGAATCACTCAACCTTTACACCTGCAAAGTTGACAGCCATTTTCGTCGACTTCGAATCCGTCTTTACAATGCATTCTGCACATAGGCCGTGGTGGACATGACGTTTTGTGTTCTGAATGGAAAAAAAACAAAAAAAATGAAATATTTAAAAAAATAATTATTTTTTCCATGGTGAACATGATTTGTTTCTTTCTGTGTCAAATAATAATAATAGTAATGACCAAATTATTTACTTTTCAAAGATGTGATTGTTTTTGTACAGTAAATTACGCCTGGAAAATCATAACTGCAATAGTGATCCCTTTTACAATAAAGAATGTTGTATTTACGGACGTACGGTCTTGCAGAACAGAGAAAGAAAGATTCAGTAACGGTGACTGAATTCCAGTAAAAGCAACATAATTTTTTTTTTGTACATTTGTATGTATTGTATTCCTTCTATTCTAATGAATAACTTAATACCTTTACACTTGCAAAGTTGACAGCCATTTTCGTCGAGTTCGAATCCGTCTTTACAATATATTCTACACATAGATCGTGGTGGACATTTTGGTTTGCTTTCTGTTTCAAATAAAAAAAATAAAAATAAAAACAAGGGAAAAGAGATAAGTAAGAGAGTAAATAAAAATAATAAATACTATATTATTTATATATAAAGGATTCTGTGTCAAATAATAACAATAGCTATAAATAAACAAATAAATAACATAGAAAGGATCACTTCAGTTGAGTAAATTATCTAATGACCTAGACAAAACAAAATTGTAATTACAAGAATTGCATGGTCGCAGTATTCGCAGGAAAGAACAAAAGGACATTCGGACAAGAAGAATGTAGAAAGGAAACACAAAAAGCAAGAGAGGAAGGACAAATGAAGTCTTTTTTTTCCCTTATATTATTTCTTCTGTTTTAATGAAGAATCTATCAACCTTTGCATTCGCAAAGTTGACAGCCATTTTCGTTGACTTCATATCCGTTTCGACAATACAATGCACATTCAGACCATAGTGGACATATTTTGCGTTCTGTATGAAAAATATATCAATAATTAATTATCTTACATACTGATAATTGTTGAAAGAAAATCACTGAATGATAAAAAATAGTCATCTAAATGATTATTTATGTATATAAAGAAGAAGAAGAAGACGAAAAATAAGAAGAAAAGCAGAAGAAATAGAAGAAGAAGAAAAGAAGAAAAGAAAAAATAGAAGAAAAGAAAAGAAGATGACGAAAAAGAAGAAGAAGAAGAAATAGAAGAAAAAGAAGATAATGATGATGAAGAAAAATACGAAAAAGCAGTCAGGAACAAGATAGGAAAGACAGACACATAAGGCTGGATTGAATTATAGTCATTTTATACCTTTACATCTACAAACTTGACAGCCGTTTTCATCTTTTTCAAATCCGTGTTCACAGTACATCAAACACATGGGTTTTGGAGGACATGTAACTTGAGATTCTGTACGAAAAAAAGAAAATTAAATAAATATCCGATTTTATAATTAGAGAAGTTATTAATTGTATCAACTGTATATTAATAAATGCAATAGACAGAGTCAATAATCAACAGGAAACCAGTCAAATTAAGATAATTAAATAATGATGTTACTAAATATTGAACCCTCTCACATCTCGAGACGTGACGTCATAGCGTAACATGGCGGACTGGAAGAGGGTTTTGTTCGACAACGCCATAAAACAAATATTCATACGTAAGCAGACATTTGCATACATGCTTAAAATTCACTGACATATACAGATATCATAATAATAATAATAATAATAATAATAATAATAATAATCATCATCATAACAATAACATCGTACATATTGGTTTGGGAAGACGTTCAGATTCTGTAACAAGGCAGTATTTTCTTGTTTAAATCAATCGTTAATAAACAGCTACAAGAATTAATTTATCTAAAGCACTGTCATAAATTATGTAACGTTTTAAAATTTATATTCGTAGTAAATTTCAAAATAGTTTTCATGTGTCGTGTTTGGCTAATACCTTTACACTTGCAAAGTTGACAGCCATTTTCGTCGAGTTCAAATCCGTCTTTACAATATATTCTACACCTAGATCGTGGTGGACATGACGTTTTGTGTTCTGTCTCAAATAAATAAATAAAAGAAAAAGAAAAAAAGAGAAAAAAAGAAGGGAAAAGTGATCAGTAAGTAAGTAAATAAATAAGTAAATACTATATTAGTTATATATAAAGGATTATGTATCAAGTAATAACAATAGCAATAAATAAATAAATAAATAACATAAAAAGGTTCACTTCAGTTGGGTAAATTATCGAATGAACTAGAAAAAAAAAATTACAATTAGAAGAATTACGTGGTCGCAGTATTTGCAGGAACGAAGAAAGAACATACGGAAAAGAAGAATATAGAAAGGAAACACAAAAAGCAAGAGAGGAAGGACGAATGAAGTCTTTTTCCCCCTTATATTATTTCTTCTGTTTTAATGAAGAATCTATCAACCTTTGCATTCGCAAAGTTGACAGCCATTTTCGTCGACTTCATATCCGTTTCGACAATACATTGCACACTCAAACCATATTGGACATATTTTGCGTTCTGTATGAAAAATATATTAATAATTAATCAGTTATCTTACATACTGATAATTGTTGAAGGAAAATCACCGAATGAGAAAAAATAGTCATCTAAATTCATTATTTATGTACATAAAGAAGAAGAAGAAGAAGAAAAAGAAGACGAAATAGAAGAAGAAGAAGAAAAGAAGAACAAATAAAAGAAGAAGAAGAAGAAGAAGAAAAAGAAGAAGAACAAATAGAAGAAGAAGAAGAAGATAATGTTGATGATGAGAAAAAAACGAAAAAGCAGTCAGGAAACAAGATAGGAAAGACAGACACATAAGGCTGGATTGAATTACAGTCATTTTATACCTTTACATCTACAAACTTGACAGCCGTTTTCATCTTTTTCAAATCCGTGTTCACAGTACATCAAACACGTGGGTTTTGGAGGACATGTGACTTTAGATTCTGTATGAAAGCAAATAATAGATAAATACACGACTTTATAATTAGAGAAGTTATTAATTGTATCAACTGTATATTAATAAATGCAATAGGCAGAGTCAATAATCAACAGGAAACCAGTCAAATTAAGATAATTAAATAATGATGTTACTAAATATTGAACCCTCTCACATCTCGAGACGTGACGTCATAGCGTAACATGGGGGCCTGGAAGTGGGTTTTGTTCGACAACGTCATAAAACAAATATTCATACGTAAGCAGACACTTGCATACCTGCTTAAAATTCACTGACATATACAGATGTCATAATAATAATAATAGTAATAGTAATAATAATAATAATCATCATCATGGTCTGGGAAAACATTCAGATTCTGTAACAAGGCAGTATTTTCTTGTTTAAATTAATCGTTAATAAACAACTACAAGAATTAATTTATCTAAACCACTGTCATAAATAAACGTTTTAAAATTTATATTCATAGTAAATTTCAAAATAGTTTTCATGTGTCGTGTTTGTCTAATACCTTTACACTTGCAAAGTTGACAGCCATTTTCGTCGAGTTCGAATCCGTCTTTACAATATATTCTACACATAGATCGTGGTGGACATGACGTTTTGCGTTCTGTATGAAAAATATATTTGAAAATGAATTATTTTGATACAATAAATTATGCAGTAAAATCACTATTAAAATAGTCAGAATGTCGTCATAGTGGAAACGAAAGAAAAAACACGACAAAGAAATTATGGGTGAACATCGCTATAGAAAGAATATTCAGTAAAGATGTCTGAATTGATAACAACAATTGTTTTATTTGTGTAAATCATATTTCTTCTCTTTTGATGAAAACTCATTGTACCTTTACACCTGCAAAGTTGACAGCCATTTTCGTCGACTTCGAATCCGTCTTTACAATATATGCTACACATAGATCGTGGTGGACATGTTGGTTTGCTTCCTGTCTCAAATAAATAAATAGAAGAAAAAAAAAAAAAAAAAAAAAAAAAAAGAGGGAAAAGTGATAAGTAAGTAAGTAAATAAGTAAATAAATAAATAAATAAATAAATAAATAAATAAATACTATATTAATTATATATAAAGGATTTACAGCAGTAAATAAATAACATAACATAAAAAGGTTCACTTCAGATGTGTAAATTATCGAATGACCTAGAAAAAAAATTACAATTAGAAGAATTCCGTGGTCGCAGTATTTGCAGGAACGAAGAAAGGACATACGGAAAAGAAGAATATAGAAAGGAAACACAAAAAGCAAGAGAGGAAGGACGAATGAAGTCTTTTTTCCCCTTATATTATTTCTTTTGTTTAATGAAGAATCGCTCAACCTTTGCATTCGCAAAGTTGACAGCCATTTTCGTCGACTTCATATCCGTTTCGACAATACATTGCACACTCAAACCATAGTGGACATATTTTGCGTTCTGTATGAAAAATATATTAATAATCAATTATCTTACAATTGAAGGAAAATCGTTGAAGGAAAATCATTAAGTGATAAAAGAAATAGTCATCTAAATGATTATTTATGTACATAAAGAAGAAGAAGAAGAAAAGAAAACGAAATAGAAGAAAAGAAGAAGAAGAAACAGAATAAATAGAAGAAGAAGAAGTTAATGATGATGAAGAAAAATACGAAAAAGCAGTCAGAAACAAGATAGGAAAGACAGACACATAAGGCTGGATTGAATTACAGTCATTTTATACCTTTACATCTACAAACTTGACAGCCGTTTTCATCTTTTTCAAATCCGTGTTCACAGTACATCAAACACGTGGGTTTTGGAGGACATGTGACTTTAGATTCTGTATGAAAGCAAATAATAGATAAATACACGACTTTATAATTAGAGAAGTTATTAATTATGTCAGCTGTATATTAATAAATACAATAGTCAGAGTCAATAATCAAAAGGAAACCAGTCAAATTAAGATAATTAAATAATGATGTTACTAAATATTGAACCCTCTCACATCTCGAGACGTGACGTCATAGCGTAACATGGGGGCCTGGAAGTGGGTTTTGTTCGACAACGTCATAAAACAAATATTCATACGTAAGCAGACACTTGCAAACCTGCTTAAAATTCATTGACATATACAGATATCATAATAATAATAATAGTAATAGTAATAATAATAATAATCATCATCATGGTCTGGGAAGACGTTAAGATTCTGTAACAAGGCAGTATTTTCTTGTTTAAATCAAACATTAATAAACAGCTACAAGAATTAATTTATCTAAACCACTGTCATAAATTATGTAACGTTTTAAAATTTATATTCGTAGTAAATTTCAAAATAGTTTTCATGTGTCGTGTTTGGCTAATACCTTTACACTTGCAAAGTTGACAGCCATTTTCGTCGAGTTCAAATCCGTCTTTACAATATATTCTACACATAGATCGTGGTGGACATGATGTTTTGCGTTCTGTATGAAAAATATATTTCAACAAAAGACAAATTTTTAAAGAGAAAATTAAACTCTAAGAATAAATCACTGTAAGGATAGCTAAATGAAAAAACAGCGAAATGAAATGAAATGTGATTATAAAATGTGTTGATGCTGTTTAAAATGGAAGTGCTTCCTCTATAGAATAACATAGTGTTTATTTACTGCACTGGTGAAAAGCGTTTAGAACGGGAAATAAAATACTGTTGTTTGTCATTAATATTACTTTATTGTGATTAATGACGTCCTGCAACTTACTTTCCATTTTTTATTTTCACTATTAAAAATATAACATGAACACACACACACACACACACACACACACACACACACACACACACACACACACACAAAAATAAACATAAAAATTAAAAATTAAAATATATAAATAAATAAATAAATAAGAAGAAAAAATATAGAAGAAGAAAAAGATAATTCTATCACTAGGAGTCATTTATTCAACTTTCTGCCAGGCTAGGTTCTAGCAGCTTGTATTTATAACGACACCTTCTGGACATCCAGATTTGTATGCCTTTAGAGATTCTGCTTCTAATGAATAATGAATTACTAGTGACTATGTGAGTGAGTAAGCGAGTTGGTTAATAAATAGTTACGAGAATTAAATTAACTAGGTTGCAACAAAACGTTTCAAAATTATAGTCGTAATAAATTATAAAGTATTTTCAACTGAAGTGTTAGGCTAATATCTCTACAGCTGCAAAGTTGACAGCCATTTTCGTCTTTTGCAAATCTGAGTATTCAAAGAGATGAGTGGTGCACGGGATATTTTAGATTCTGTATCAAAGTAAATAATAAAATTAATACTCGATTGTGCCAGCAGCGAAATAATAAGTACAATCAAAAAACAAAACAAATATATGCGTGCTCCCATATACATGCATGCAAAAAATAATCCTGACACATGTAGATAATACACAGTCATCATCAACAACAACAACAACAATTATTGTTATTGACCTACTTATAAATGAATTACTTACCAACACATTTACATGTGTCACATCCATTCTCATCTTTGACAAATCCATTTAGACAAAACATCCTACACATTGGTTTTGGGGGACACTTGGATTCTGTAACGAAGATATTATTATTATTATTGTTGTTATTGTTCTTGTAGTGTTAATATGTAATTATAAAGAAAACAAGAATTTATAATTATACTAATACTTAAAAATAAATAAATAAATAATGATGAAGACAATAACAACTACGACGACGAACAAAGACAACAACACAACAATAATAATAAATTATGTTTCCATTATGCGATGAGCTCTGTTAACAACTAAATTGTTGACCAGTATATACTAAAAAAATATTTACCAATACATTTACATGTGTCACATCCATTCTCATCTTTGACAAATCCATTTGGACAAAACATCCTACACATTGGTCTGGGAGGACACTTGGGCTCTGTAATGAAGATATTATTATTGTTGTTGTTAATGTTGCTGTTGTTGCTGCTGTATTAATATATAATTATAAAGAAAACAAGAGTCTATAATTACACTAATACTTTATAATAAATAAAAAATAATGATGAAGACAATAACAACAATAATACATAACAACAACTACGATGACGCGGAAGAAGACAACAACACAACAACAAGTTGAACTCTATTTACAACTAATTTATTGACCAAAAAATAATAATAAAATAAAATACTTACCAATGCATTTACATGTGTCACATCCATTCTCATCTTTGACAAATCCATTTGGACAAAACATCATACACATTGGTCTGGGAGGACACTTGGGCTCTGTAAAAAAACAAATTATTTTTATCATCATCTTTATCATCATTATTATTGTTAGTGTTGTTGTTGTTGTCGTCGTTTGTATTGCATTAATATGTTATTATAAAGAAAACAAGACTTTATAATTACGATAATAAATAAATAATGATGACGACATTAACAACTACGATGACGCCGAAGAAGAGAACAACACAACAACAATAATAAATTATATTTCCATTATAAGATGAGGTCTTTTAACAAAACAAAAAATTTAAAAAAAATATTTACCAACGCATTTACACGTGTCACATCCATTCTCATCTTTGACAAATCCATTTGGACAAAGCATCCTACACATTGGTTTTGGGGGGCACTTGGGCTCTGTAATGAAGATATTATTATTGTTGTTGTTGTTGCTGTTCTTGTATTGTTAATATGTAATTATAAAGAAAACAAGAATTTATAATTATACTAATACTTAAAAATAAATAAATAAATAATAATGAAGACAATAACAACTACGACGACGAACAAAGACAACAACACAACAATAATAATAAATTATGTTTCCATTATGCGATGAGCTCAGTTAACAACTAAATTGTTGACCAATATGTACTAAATAAAAATATTTACCAATACATTTACAAGTGTCACATCCATTCTCATCTTTGACAAATCCATTTGGACAAAACATCCTACACATTGGTTTTGGGGGACACTTGGATTCTGTAACGAAGATATTATTATTATTGTTGTTATTGTTCTTGTAGTGTTAATATGAAATTATAAAGAAAACAAGAATTTATAATTACACTAATACTTTATAATAAATAAATAAATAATGATGAAGACAATAACAACAATAATACATAACAACAAGTACGACGACGACGAAGAAGAAGACAACAACACAACAATAATAATAAATTATGTTTCCATTATGCGATGAGCTGTTAACAACTAAATTGTTGACCAATATATACTAAATCAAAATATTTACCAACACATTTACAAGTGTCACATCCATTCTCATCTTTGACAAATCCATTTGGACAAAACATCATACACATTGGTCTGGGAGGACACTTCGGCTCTGTAAAAAAACAAATTATTATCATCATCATCGTCATCATCATTATTATCGTTGGTGTTGTTGTCGTCGTCGTTTGTATACCATTAATATGTTATTATAAAGAAAACAAGACTTTATAATTACAATAACAAATAAATAATGATGACGATAATAACAACTATCATGACGACGAAGAAGACAGCAACACAACACCAATAATAAATTATGTTTCCATTATAAGATGAGCTCTGTTAACAACTAAATTACTGACAAAAAAAATAAATAATAATAATAATAATAATATAATAAAATGCTTACCAATGCATTTACATGTGTCACATCCATTCTCATCTTTGACAAATCCATTTGGACAAAGCATCCTACACATTCGTTTTGGGGGACACTTGGATTCTGTAACGAATTATTATTGTTGTTGTTGTTATTGTTCTTGTAGTGTTAATATGTAATTATAAAGAAAACAAGAATTTATAATTATACTAATACTTAAAAATAAATAAATAAATAATAATGAAGACAATAACAACTACGACGACGTACAAAGACAACAACACAACAATAATAATAAATTATGTTTCCATTATGCGATGAGCTGTTAACAACTAAATTGTTGACCAATATATACTAAATAAAAATATTTACCAATACATTTACATGTGTCACATCCATTCTCATCTTTGACAAATCCATTTGGACAAAACATCCTACACATTGGTTTGATAGGACACTTGGATTCTGTAAAAAAGACATTATTATTATCATCATCGTCATCATCATTATTATTGTTAGTGTTGTTGTTGTCGTCGTCGTTTGTATTGTATTAATATGTTATTATAAAGAAAACAAGACTTTATAATTACAATAATAAATAAATAATGATGACGACAATAACAACAATAATACATAATAACAACTACGATAACGCCAAAGAAGACAACAACACAACAACAAAATGAACTCTATTTACAACTAAATTATTGACCAAATAAAATAAAATAAAATAAAATACTTACCAATGCATTTACAAGTGTCACATCCATTCTCATCTTTGACAAATCCATTTGGACAAAACATCATACACATTGGTCTGGGAGGACACTTGGGCTCTGTAATGAAGATATTATTATTGTTGTTGTTCTTGTTGTTGCTGCTGCATTAATATATAATTATAAAGAAGACAAGAGTCTATAATTACACTAATACTTTATAATAAATAAATAATGATACAGACAATAACAACAATAATACCAACGACGACAAGAAAAATAAATTGTGTTTCGTTACAGGATGAGCTCTACTATTGACTAAAGTATTTATTAACATATACAAGTAAATAACATATCAATACATTTGCATGTATCACAGCCATTCTCATCTTTGACAAATCCATTTGGTCAAAGTTTTATTCATCATGACCATCACCAATATTATTAATTTGATTCAAAACTATATTCTTAACGTGTCCTTCTTATTATAGTACAAATGAATGGTCGCAAACATTCTTTAAATTGCAAGCTGTTATTTTATTTTAATTGAGGAACCCTTCAAAAACAAGTCATGAAAATAAAATGATACTGTTCTAAAACTTTTTATTCCTTTAGCAAATGTGGTTATGACGTCATTTTGAACATAGCTGTATTTTTTTCTGACAACGATAACAAAAATAGAGATTAAAAAAAAAAAAGTACGTTATGATGTCACGACCACAGAAACGTCCTGGTGTTTTTAAAATATACTCACTTATTATTTTCCGTTACTAATTAAGAAAGAAAGAAAAAAGTAACTTTTTGTATACAGAATGCATCTTTACATTTTTTTCCAATCACCAAAGATACATGTTGTCAAAATGGGAGGTTCGGTAATCTGTATGCTGTTTATAATAATTCATTCATGTCAAGTGGCTAAATTTTAGATTTGCAGAGTTGACAGTAATTTTCATTGTGTAAATAACCGATGTGTAATTGTGACAATTTTAGATATTTATTTTATATATAGGCAAGTAGGGAAATAGATAGCAAGGTAGGTTGTGTACGTTTCTGTATATGCATATGTTGATATTTTTGTTTATGTATGTATGTATGTATGTAAATATGTATGCATATAGGAACGTATGTGTGTGTGTTTGCATATACGCTTGACTGCTCAATAAATTTTAAAGCTGTCATGAAATGATGGTTAAACATTTTCTAAATTATTCTGGCGACATCGCTAATGATTGTCCTTCTTTTTACAAAAAAAATAAAATAAAAAATAAAATAAATTCTCGGTCATCGAACTGATGGTATTTGATTGAAGCATGACATTCCCACGTCTGAAGGTCAGTTTGAAGGTCAGTAGATAAATTTTGGCCGAGAATGAAGAGTACGTTCATTCACTGTTCATTCACAGCTATATTTCACTTTTCGATACCATCTTTTGGACAAGGTTCAGAAGATTTCTTCACTAATGTGAAATGTAAACGAATCAGTTAAGCAGCCATGCTTAACCTACGCTCGATGGGAAATATATAAAACAAACATACGACACGATATTTACTCTCATGTCATCCGGCCTTAAAATAATCTTTAACTTTCTACTTTGATCTTCTGACCGAGATTTTTAAAAATAATTTATTATTATTTATAAAATAGACGACTGTAATTTTCTCCAAAGTACATCGTGATATTCCACGCTTTCAAAACGTATTTTAAAATACTGTGCTCGTCATTTCCGGCGAATGATTGTCAGCGTACTTATAGTGACAAAACATACCTAATTCACATTTCGATACATGCCGCATGTTTTTGAAATTATTATTATATTTTGGCGGTAGAAATTCGCTATATCATCAATGGAATATTACATTTCACTCATGCCGTATTCTACATTCGACGTGTAAATGATGTCGCTTATAACATTGTCAAATATTTTGTTTGCTTAGTAATAAATTACTCTGAAACAAGTGACGTGTTTATGATCTAAATACAATCGTAACAGACCAAGGGTTAGTACTTATTTCCAAAGTGAATGGCAGTGACTGCCAAAATTGCGGATGAAAAAAAAAAAAAAAATAATAATAATAATAATAATAATAATAATAATAGTAAAAATCCCACTTAAATCTTGCTACTGAACATTTTGCTACTTTTTACAACTTCATGCTTTAAGATCAGTTATGTGATATTCGTTTTTCGGTATGCGTGTGGGATTGTGTCTCTTTTTTGAGTGTGTGTATGTGTGCGCGTGTGTGAACGCGCGTGACAGAGAGCGCGAGTCTGTGTTTCTGTGTATATATAGTTACTTTACAAAAAATCAGTATTAGCAACATCGTATTTTGAAATTGCACTTTCCATTATAACAGCGTAAAGAAAAGGTGTTAGGAACTGAAAATGAGACTCTTACTTACCAATACAATTACATGTGTCACACCCATTCTTATCCTTGACAAATCCATACGGACAAGACATCAAACACATTGACCTGAGAGGACACTTGATTTCTGTAGACATTATTGTTATTATTATTATTGTTGTTGTTGTTGTTGTTGTTTGTATTGTATTAATATATAATTATAAATAGAACAAGATTTTATAATTACACTAAGTCTTCATAATAAATCAATAAATAATGATTACGACAATAACAACAATAATACGTAATAACAACGACGACGACAACAACAATACATTATGTTTCGCTATACGATGAGATCTGTTTTTAACTAAATTATTTACTAACATATACAAATAAAATGCTTACCGTTACAAATACAAGTGTCACATCCATTCTCATCTTTGAGATATCCATTTGGACATAACGCCAAACACAACGGCTTGGTAGGACATACCGCTCCAGTCGTGGCTAGATCGGGGAATAAAGTATTATATAAAAATTATTTCTCTCTGTTTTGTCATCCTATATCTATCTCTATGCTACACACACACACACACACTCACAAACACACGCACACACACACACACACGCTCGCATTCATGCATATAATTCATGCTGACACATATAGATAATACACAGTCATCATCAATATCAACAACAACAACGAAAAGAATAATCATTGTTATTAAACTAGATATAAATGAAATACTTACCAATACATTTACATGTGTCACATCCATTCTCATCTTTGACAAATCCATTTTGACAAAACATCCTACACATTGGTTTGGGAGGACACTTGGATTCTGTAACGAAGATATTATTATTGTTATTGTTGTTATTGTTCTTGTAGTATTAATATGTAATTATAAAGAAAACACAAATTTATAATTACACTAATACTTTATAATAAATAAATAATGATATCGACAATAACAACAGTAATACCAACGACGACAGTAACATGTATCACATCCATTCTCTTTACACAATGAGCTCTGCTATTGACTAAATTATTTATTAACATATACAAGTAAATTACTTATCAGTATATTTGCATGTATCACATAACCATCACCAATATTATTAACTTTATTCAAAATTATATTCGTAAAGTATCCTTCTTATTATAGTACAAATGAATGGTCTCAAAATATATTAAATTGCAAGCTGTTATTTTATTTTATTTAAGGAACCCGTCAATAACAAGTCATGAAAGTAAAATGATACTGTTGTAAAATATTTAACGCCTCCATTTTACTACTTTTGCTAATGTAGTTATGACAGATAATAATAACAATAATAATAATAATAATAATAATAATAATAATAATAATAATAGTAATAGTAACAGAATTAAATTAAACAAAAAAAAAAAGAGGAAAAAATGAAGAACACATTGTTCCACATTCTATGTTGTGACGTCACGACAACAGAAACATGGCGGTGTTCCTGGCTTTAAAATAATCTAACTTTTTTCTTTGATCTGCTGATAGAGATTTTTATTTTTTTATTATTTATGGCAGACGACTGTAATTTTCTCCAAAGTACATCGTAATATTCGACGTTTTCAAAACGTATTTTAAAATACTGTTGTCGTCATTTCCGGTCGCTGATTGTCAGCGTACTTATAGTGACAAAATATACCTAATTCACATTTCGATATATGCGTCATGTTTTTGAAATTATTATTATATTCGTGGCGAAACAAATTCGCTATAATATCACGAAGATATTACGTTTCACTCGTGCCGTATTCTAAACTCGATGCATAAATTATGTCGCTTATAACATTGTCAAATATTTGTTAGCTTAGCAGTAAATTATTCTGAAACAAGTGACGTGTTTATGATCTAAATACAATGGCAACAGACCAAGGGTTAGTACTTATTTCCAAAGTGAATGGCAGTGACTGCAAAAATTTGTTTTAGATTGCTGAAAAAAAAAATAAAATTCCACCTAAATCGTGCTACTTTTTACAACTCCATGTTTTAAGATCCGTTATGTTGTATTTGTTTTTGGGTATGCGTGTGTGATTGTGTATCTTTTTTTTGAGTGTGTGTATGTGTGCGCGCGAGAAGAAGTCAGTGTCAGATAAAAGAAATAAAAGTTTGTTATTTCTGTAAATTGTGTCCACTAAGCAATGAGACTCTTACTTACCAATACAATTACATGTGTCACACCCATTCTTATCCGTGACATATCCATATGGACAACGCACCAAACACATTGCCCTGGGAGGACACCTTCTTTCTGTAGACATTATTGTTATTATTATTATTGTTGTTGTTGTTGTTGTTGTTGTTGTTGTTGTTGTTGTTGTTTGTATTGTATTAATATATAATTATAAATAGAACAAGATTTTATAATTACACTAAGTCTTCATAATAAATCAGTGAATAACGATTACGACAATAACAACAATAAAACATAATGACGACGACGACAGTAAAAATACATTATGTTTCGCTCAACGATGAGATCTGTTTTAACTAAATTATTTACTAACATATACAAATAAAATACTTACCAACACAATTACAAGTGTCACATCCATTCTCATCTTTGAGATATCCATTTGGACAAAACGTCAAACACAACGGCCTGGGATGACATACCGCTCCAACCGTGGCTAGATCGGGAAAAAAGTATTATATTAAAATTATTTTTCTCTATTTTGTCATCCTATATCTATCTCTATGCTCCTATATGTATCTCAAACACACACACTCACACATACACAAACACGCAAACACACACTCGCATACATACAAAGTACTGTGCGGGTAAGCAGACAAAATGAATTGTATGCAAACATTTTATATGATTCGAATGTTTACCCAAATATTTTAAACCAAAAACGTATTTGTTTGTAATTCATCTTATACGATGGATTTGCAGCTTAACATATGGTATATGTATGAATGTGTGTGTATGTGTGCGTGTGTGTGTGTGCGAGCATATGCGTGTGTGTATATGTATGTATATATGTGTGTATGTCTGAATTTATATATGTGTGTATGTGTGTAAATGATATATTAAAATATATTATACCTAAAGAGAAAAATCATTAACTTGAATACTTTAAAATATAATCAAAGAATAATATATATCGATTTGGTTAAGAAACCTAAGATAAATCGAAGAGGAGATATAACAGAAAATGTATATAAACACATACCCAGGATTGCCAGCAATATCGAAGCGGCCGGTAGCTGAATCATGTTCCGTTTTCTGCGGAAAATGCCAAATGTTACAATATCTTCTTCAACTCCTCTTATAGATTTTGTGTACACCCACTCATGAAACTAATTACACGGAAATAGGTAACAGTTAAAAACAAGTGAAACGTAATTCAATTTTGTGGATTATGTCCCTTAAGTTTGATCACGCCACTTCACCAAGTTGAATCTTCCGTAATTCGAATTTTGGGAAAGTATTGAAATAATGTTACGGTTGTTTGCTGTGTTTTGCGATAATCTGTGATTCCGTTATGATTCACCAAATGCCAGTGAAATTACTTTCCGTTCTGGGCCGTACGAGATATCT